>PITA01001855.1:0-179452 GCA_004023965.1 Spilogale gracilis | reverse complement strand
GGCCAGCTCTCCTCTCTCTGCTAAGGTTCTCTTGCTGCTTCCTCGCAGGCCCTCTGCCTTTATTTCTCTGTCTCTCAGTCTCTCAGTTGTCTCTCAGTCTCTCTCTGTCTCATGGCTTTTTTCTCTCAGTCTCTCAGTTTCTCTCCGTCTCTTGACTGTCAAGGGTCCTAGTCTTTTATTATTCCCAAGTGAGGAACTTGGGTGGTGCAGTTAAATCTTTAACTGCTTTTGCACCCACCCTAGAGACAGGATTAGTATTGTTACTGCAGGGTAGAGTGATTGCTTAAACTCACAGAAGTTGAGACCATTGAAGCACAGGGATCAAGAAATACAGATAAGGGATATAGAGATATGATTACCGGGAGGAGGATTAAATGGAACTATATGTCTTGAATAAGAACACCAAGGACATATTGCCCTGACCCACAGGGTAAGTGGCTTTTCAGATTCTAGGCAGGGAAAGCCCCTCTGGGCTTTCATTCACATTCACAGGTACTTCCACCAGAATTTCTGGTGGCTTGGCCATGGAGAGAAGGGCGGATCATGCACCGTCCCCAATAGAAAACAAGGCAGCAGGCCTCTCCCTCAGAAGACAAGCTAGAAGAACAAGAGGACAACTGTGGGTCTCCATAAAAGTTTAAAACCTCAACATTGGTGAAAAAACAATATATTAAGCTCCTGGTACTACCTCAAAACCTGTATATTTTATAGATACAGCTTTTCATTTTATTTTTTTAACTTCTTTTCATTTTTATTTTTGTTTTTTAAGTTTTAAATTCGGCCTCATTGTTCTTATTCTTTTATTTTTTAACCCACTTATTATTGCAACTTAATATTTAATACAACATTCCATAATAACTTAACTTGAACTTTTTTCATACATATACCTGTGTTTGTTTGTTTGTTTTATTTTTTTAAATATACATATAGATATAAGCTTCAAGGTAATCCTTCATTACTATTCAATACTACCCTATATACAAACCAGTTTTAATTTCCTTATATCTCCAGAAAGTTGAGTGCTCTAACAAAATAACAAGATATACCCAGGAGGAACTGAAATAATTTCCTCACCCAAAACATGGATTTGTACTCACCTCCCCATCTTATTCTTCTGTCAGTGTTTCTGTGTATTTGTTTTTCCCTTTGTACTGTATAAATATTATTCTTGGGGGGCATTTGGGCTGGGTTTTTCTTTTTGCTTTTTTCCCCTTTCTCTTACTTTTGATGGTCTATTTGTTTATTCTTTTTTGTTTTTGTGCCATATAAATCCTACCATTGGGGCCCATTTTGGCCAGATTTTTTCTTGCGTTTTGTTCTTTTTTTCTCTCTTTTTTCTTTCTTCTTCCAATTTGGTGGTGATTTCTGATTGCTCTGAAACCTTCCAACGGGCAACTAGCATGGATCGTGGTTGATATAATCAGCTATACATCATCCCTTCAACTAACTCTGGCCAAAATGACTTGGAGGAGGAACACCGAACAGGAAAAAAACAAAACAAAACAAAAAAAACCTCACAGACTTCAACCCCTATAACAGAACTACAGCATATGGACATAGACAATATGACAGAAATGGAATGCAGGGTAGCAATTATCCAAGCAATGGCTAAGTTGGAAAAGACCTTTAGTGGCAAGATAGAATCTTTAAGGGCAGAACTGAAAGCCAAACTGGCAGAGGTTAAATTCTATCAATGAGATTGAATGTAATATAAATAGTCTAACAGCTAGAGTATGTGAAGCAGAAGATCACATTAGTTATCTAGAAGACAGACTGATTGAGAAGGAGGAGCAGGAGAAGTCTTGGAACAAACAGCTAAAGGCTCATAAAAATAGAATTAGGGGAAAAAAAGCCATAAAATGCTCCAATATCAGAATTATTGGCATCCCTGAGGAAGTTGAGAGAGAGAAAAGGCTAGAAGATATAGTTGAACAATCCTGGATGAAAATTTCCCTAATCTGGGGAATAAAACAAGTATTCATGTCCTAGACGCAGAGAGAACACCCCCAAGATCAATAAGGCTAGAAAAACCTCCAGGCACATAATTGTGAAATCCACAAATCATAAAACCAAAGACTATGTATTAAGGGCAGTTAGGGGGAAGAGATCCCTTATGTATAGAGGAAAGACCATCAGAATAATGTCAGACCTGTCCACAGAAACCTGGAAAGCCAGAAAGGGCTAGAAAGACATATTCAGGAAGTTAAATGAAAAAAAAATGCAACCAAGGAAAATGTACCCAGCAAGGTTGACTCTCAAAATGGATGGAGAGATAAAGAGCTTTCAGGACTGGCAAGGTCTAAAAGATTAAGTGAGCACCAAGCCAGCACTATAAGAAATATTAAGGGGTCTCTATAAAAGAGGAAAGAATCCAAGAGTGACACAAAACAGAAATTTAAAGAGACAATCTATAGAAATAAAGACTTCACAGGCAACATGAGGTCAATAAAAACCTTTCAGTAATCTCTGTCAACATGAATGGCATAAATGCTTTTATAAAATGGCACAGGGTTGCAGACTGGATAAAATGACAGGACCCAACCATATACTGCATACAATAGACACATTTTGAAACTAAAGATACATCCAGACTGAATGTGAGGAGATGGAGGACCATCTCATGCCAATGCACCTCAAAAGAAAACTGGGGGAGTGACTCTCATATCAGACAAATTAGATTTTAATCTAAGGACTATAATAAGAGATACAGAAGGACACTATACCATTTTTAAAGGGTCTACCACCCAAGAAGATCTAACAATTGTTAATATTTATGCTTGAAACATGGGAGCAACCAATTACATAAGCCAACTGTTAAGCAAAATAGTCATATTGATTGATAATAATATGTTAATTGTAGGAGATCTTAATATGCCACTTGCAGCAATGGACAGATCATCTAAACAGAAAATCAACAAAGAAATGAGAGCATTGAATGACACATTGGACCAGAAGGACCTCAAAGATATTTTCAGAACATTCTGCTCTAAAACAACAGAATACTCATTATTCTCCAGTACACATGGAACTTTCTCCAGAAGAGACCATCTACTAGGACACAAATAAGGGCTCAACCAATACCAAAAGACTGATATTATTCCCTGCATATTCTCTGATCACAGTGGCTTGCAACTGTAAGGAACTTAACCACAAGAAAAAGTTCAGAAGGAATTCAAACACTTGGAAGCAAAAGACTACCCTGCTCAAGAATGTTTGGATCAACCAGGAAATCAAAGAAGAACTTAAACATTTCATGGAAACCAATGAGAATGAAGATATATTGAATCACAACTTATGGGATACATACAGCAAAGGTAGTCCTAAGAGGCTCACTTAAAAAAAAAAAATTTTAAAAATCCCTATACACCAACTCTCTTTACATCATAAAGAACTGGAAAAACAAAACAAATTAAGCCAATTCCACACATAAGAAGGGAAATAATTAAGATTAGAGCAGAGATCACTGAATTAGAAACTAGAGATACAGCAGAACACATCAAAGAAACTATAAGCTGGTTCCTTGAAAGAACTGTCCTGATTAATCCAAAAGAAAAGGGAGAGGAACTAAATTAATAGAATTATGAATGAAGGGCAGAGATCACAACTAACATCAAGGAAATAGGAACAATCATCAGAAATCATTATCAACAGTTATAGCTCAATAAATTAAACAACCTAGAAAATATAGATGCATTTCTGGAAACCTATAAACTTCTAAGACTGAAACAGGAAGAAATTAGACCAATGTCTAGTAACAAGATTAAAGCAGTGATAAAAACCTCTGCAAAAACAAGATCCCAGGGCACCTGAATGGCTCAGTTGGTTGGGCGCCTGAGTGGCTCAGTTGGTTAGGTGACTGCCTTCGGCTCAGGTCATGATTCTGGAGACCCGGGATCGAGTCCCACATTGGGCTCCTTGCTCAGCGGGAAGCCTGCTTCTCCCTCTCTCACTCCCCCTGCTTGTGTTCCCTCTCTGGCTGTGTTTCTCTCTGTCAAATAAATAAAATTTAAACAAAACAAAACAAAACAAAAACAAAAAACAAGATCCCAGGACCTGTCGGATTCCTTGGGAATTATACCAAACATTCAAAGAAGAAATAATACCTATTATCCTGAAGCTGTTTCAAAAAATAGAAACAGAAGGAAAACTTCCAACTCTTTCTCTGAAGCCAGCATTACTTTAATCCCCAAACCAGGAAAAGACCCCATCAAAAAGGAGAATTTCAGAACAATATCCCTGATGAACATGGATGCAAAGATTCTTTTTTTTAACTTTAAATATATTTTATTTTTTCAGAGTTCCAAGATTCATTGTCCATGCCTCACACCCAGTGCTCCACGCAATAGGTGCCCTCAGTAACCACCACCAGGCTCTCCCATCCCCCCACCCCCTCCCTCCAAGTCCTTCAGTTTGTTTCTGTGTCCAAAGTCTCACATGTTTCATTTCTATCCCTGAATGACTCTACTTTTCATTTACTTTTCTTCTCCTACTGTCTTCTATATTACCCCTATGCACTACAAGTAAGTGAAACCATGTGATACTTGACTTTTTCTACTTGGCTTATTTCACTCAGCATAATCTCTTCCAATCCAGTCCATGTTGCTACAAAAGTTGGATATTCATCCTATCTGATGGAGGCATAGTATTCCATTGTATATATGTACCACATCTTTATCCATTCATTTGTTGACGGACACCTTGGCTCTTTCCACAGTTCGGCGATTGTGGCCATTGCTGCTATGAACATTGGGGTACATATAGCCCTTCTTTTCACTACATCAGTATCTTTAGGGTAAATGCTCAGTAGTGCAATTGCAGGGTCATAAGGTAGTTCTCTTTTTAATTTTTTAAGGAATCTCCACACTGTTTTCCAAAGCAGCTGCACAAACTTCCATTCCCACCAACAGTGTAAGAGAGTTCCCCTTTCTCTGTAGCCTCTCCAACACTTGTTTCCTAAGTTGTTAATTTTGGCCATTCTGACTAGTGTAAGGTGGTATTTCAGTGTGGTTTTGATTGGAATTTCTCTGATAGCTAGAGACACTGAACATTTTTTCATGTGTCTGTTAGCCATTTGTATATCTTCTATTGAGAATGCCTCTTCATGTCTCTTGCCCATTTTTTGATGTGTTCATCTTCTTTTTGGGTGTTGAGTTTGAGTAGTTCTTTATAGATCTTGGATACCAGCCCTTTGTATGTAGTGTCATTTGCAAATATCCTCTCCCATTCTGTGGGTTGCCTCTTTGTTTTGTTGACTGTTTCCTTTGCTGTACAGAAGCTTTTTATTTTGATGAAGTCCCAGAAAATCATTTTTGCTTTTGTCTCCTTTCCCTTTGGAGATGTGTCTTGAAAGAAGTTGCTGTGGCTGATGTCAAAGAGGTTACTGCTTATGTTCTTTTCCAGGACTTTGATGGATTCCTGCCTCATGTTGAGGTCTTTCATCCATTTTGAGTTTGCCTTTGTGTGTGGTGTAAGGGAATAGTCTAATTTCATTCTTCTATACGTAGCTGTCCAATTTTCCCAGCACCATTTATTGGAGACACTGTCTTTTTTCCACTGGATATTTTTTTCCTTGCTTTGTCAAAGATGATTTGCCCTTAGATTTGTAGGTCCATATCTGGACACTCTACTCTGTTCCATTGGTCCATTTCTCTGTTTTTGTGCCAGTACCATGCTATCATGGTAATCACAGCTTAGTAATAAAGCCTGAAGTCAGGTAACGTGATGCCCCCAGCTTTGTTTTTCTTCTTCAGCAATTCCTTAGCGATTAAGGGTCTTTTTTGGTTCCATATAAATTTTAGGATTGTTTGTTCCAACGCTTTGAAGAATTTTGGTGGAATTTTGATCAGAATGGCATTGAAACCATAGATTGCTCTGGGCAGTATAGACATTTGACAATGTTTAGTCTTCCGATCCATGAGCATGGAATGCTCTTCCATCTTTTTGCGTCTTCTTCGATTTCTTTCATGAGTGTTCTGTAGTTCCTTGAGTACAGATCCTTGACTACTTTGGTTAGGTTTATTCCTAAGTAGCTTATGGTTTTTGGTGCTATAGTAAACAGAATCCATTCTCTGATTTCCCTTTCTATTTTTTCATTGTTACTGGATAAGAATGCGACTAATTTCTGTGCATTGATTTTGTATCTGCCACATTACCGAATTGCTGTATGAGTTCTAATAGTTTGGGGGTAGAGTCTTTTGGGTTTCCCATATAGAGTATCATGTCATCTGCAAAGAGGGAGAGTTTGACTTCTTCTTTGCCAATCTGGATTCCTTTTATTTCTTTCTGTTTTCTGATTGCTATTGATAGGACTTCTAACACTATGTTGAACAGTAGTGGTGAGAGTGGGCATCCTTATCTTGTTCCTGATCTCAGAGGGAAGGCTGTCAGTTTTTCCCCATTGAGAATGATATTCACTGTGGGTTTTTCATAGCTAGATTTTATGAGGTTGAGAAATGTTCCCTCTATCCCTATACTTTGAAGAGTTTTGGTCAGGAACGGATGTTGAATTTTGTCAAATGCCTTTCTGCATCAATTGAGAATACCATGTGGTTCTTCTCTCTTCTCTTATTGATTTGTTCTATCATGTTGATTGATTTGTGAGTGTTGAACCACCCTTTCATCCCTGGGATAAATCCCACCTGGTCATGGTGGATAATCTTTTTAACGTATTGTTGGAACCTGTTAGCAAGAGTCTTGTTGAGAATATTGGCATCCATAATCATCAGAGATATTTGTCTGAAGTTCTCCTTTTTGATGGGATCTTTGTCTGGTTAGGGGATTAGAGTAATGCTGGCTTCATAGAAAGAGTCTGGAAGTTTTCCATCTGTTTCTATTTTTTTAAAGAGCTTCAGGAGAATAGGTGTTATTTCTTCTTTGAATGTTTGGTAGAATTCCCCAAGGAATCCGTCTGGTCCTGGACTCTTGTTTTTGTGGAGGTTTTTGATCACTGCTTCAATCTCATTACTAGATATAGGTCTATTCAGAATGTCAATGTCTTCCTGTTTCAGTCTTGGACGTTTATAGGTTTCTAGGAATGTATCCATATATTTTAGGTTGTTAAACTTATTGGCATATAATTGTTGGTAGTAATTTCTGATGATTGTTTCTATTTCCTTGGTGTTAGTCGTGATCTCTCCCCTTTCATTCATAATTTTATTAATTTGGGTCTTCTCCCTTTTCTTTTGGATTAGTTTGGCCAATGGTTTATTGATCTTATTGATTCTTTCAAAGAACCAGCTTCTAGTTTCGTTTATATGTGCGACTGTATCTCTAGTTTCTGATTTCATTCATCTCTGCTCTAATCCTAATTGTTTCCCGTCTTGTGTGGGGGGTTGGTTGAATTTTTTGTTGATTTTCCAGTTCTTTAAGGTGTAATGAGAGTTGGTGTATTCGGTATTTTTCATTTTTTTTGCGTGAGGCTTGGATGGCTATGAATTTCCCCCTTTGGACTGCCTTTGCTGTATCCCATAGGTTTTGGATTGATGTATCTTCATCGTGATTGGTTTCCATGAAGTGTTTCAGTTCTTCTTTGATTTCCTGGTCGATCCACAGATTCTTGAGCAGGATCATCTTTAGCTTCCAAGTGTTTGATTTTCTTCTGCTCTTTTTATGGTGGTTGAGTTCCAGTTTCACGGCATTGTGGTCAGAGAATATGCAAGGAATAATCTCAATCTTCTGGTATCAGTTGAGCCCTGATTTATGATCTAGTATGTGGTCTATTTTGGAGAAAGTTCCATGTGCATTCTAGAAGAATGAGTTCCATGTGGTCTATTTTGGAGAAAGTTCCATGTGCATTCTAGAAGAATGAGCAGACATTCTGCTGTTTTATGGTGGAATGTTCTGAATATATCTAGGACATTGATCTGGTCCAATGTGTCATTCAAGGCTCTTGTTTCTTTGTTGGTTTTCTGTTTAGATGATCTGTCCATTGCTGAGAGTGGTGTGTTATGATCTCCTACCATTAATGTATTTGTATCAATAGGATTCTTTATTTTGCTTAACAGTTGGCCTATGTAGTTGGCTGCTTCCTTGATGGGAGCATAAATATTTACAATTGTTAGATCTTCTTGGTGTATAGACCCTTTGAGAATGATGTAGTGTCCTTCTGTGTCTCTGACTACAGTCTTTAGATTAAAATCCAATTTGTCTGATATGAGAATCACTACCCTGGCTTTCTTTTGGGGTCCATTGGCATGAAAGTTGGTCCGCCATCTGCTCACTTTCAATCAGGAAGTGTCTTTAGATTCAAAATGTGTCTCTTGTAAACAGCATATGGATGGGTCCTGTCATTTTATCCAGTCTTCAGCGCTGTGCCTTTTTATTGGAGCATTTAGGCCATTCACATTGAGAGTGATTATTGATAGATACATTTGTATTGACATCATGTTGCCTGTAAAGTTCATGTTTCTATAGATTTTTAACGTATTGTTGGAACCTGTTAGCAAGAGTCTTGTTGAGAATATTGGCATCCATAATCATCAGAGATATTTGTCTGAAGTTCTCCTTTTTGATGGGATCTTTGTAAATTTTTGTTCTGTGTCACTCTTGTGTTCATTTCTCTTTTATAGAACCCCTCTTAGTATTTCTTGTAGTGATGGCTTTGTGGTTGCATAATCTTTTAGACTTTGGCGGTCCTGGAAGCTCTTTATTTCTCCTTCCATTCTGAAAGTCAACCTTGCTGGATACATTATCTTTGGTTGCATATTTTTATCATGTAATTTCCTGAATATGTCTTGCTAGCCCTTTCTGGCTTGCCAGGTTTCTGCGGAAAGGTCTGATGTTATTCTGATGGTCCTCCCTCTATTGGTTAGGGGTCGCTTCCCCCTAGCTGCCCTTAAGACATATTCTTTGGTTTTTTGATTCATGAATTTCACAATTATGTGCCTGGAGGTTTTTCTGACCTCATTGATCTTGGGGGGTGTCCTCTCTGCCTCTAGGACCTGAACATTAGTTTCATTCCCCAGATTAGGGAAATTTTCATCCATGATTTGTTCAACTATATCTTCTAGGTTTCTCTCTCAACTCCTTCGGGGATTCCAATAACTATGATATTGGAGAGTTTCATGGTATCATTTATTTCTCTTATTCTGTTTTCATGGGATTTTAGCTGTTTGCTCCAAGACTTCTCTTGTTCCTCCTTCTTAATCCATCTGTCTTCTAAATTACTGATACAATCTTCGGCTTCACTTATTGTAGCTGTTAGCATATTTAAATTAGATTGCATCTCATTAATCATCTTTCTAACCTCTGCTGTCACTTCTGTTATTAGGGGAGATTTTGAGACTAATTTTCTTTTCCAAATTAGCCAGTACTTGGACGATTGCTGCCCTGAATTCCATTTCTGTCATATTGTTTATGTTCACTTCCAGTAATTCTGTGATTGGGGTTGCAGTCTCAGGGTTCATCTTCTGTTGGATGTTCCTCCTTCGAGTCATTGTGGCGAGGAGTGGTTGAGGGGGTGTATAGCTAAATATATCAGCCACTATCCAGGTGAATTGGTCACTAGAAGGTTTTGGAGCAATAAGAATGCACCACTGAAAAGGAAGAAGAAAGAAAAAGAGAAAGGGTGAAAGGAAGCAAGAAAATAAAACCTTGCCAGAGTGGGGCCCTGCGTTAGAATTTATATGGTACAAAACTACTACAGGTTAAAGAAAAAGGCCATCAAGAGTAAATGATGAGATCAAAAAGCTAAGTCCAACCTGAATGACCCCCAAGACCAGTATTTATATGATACAAAGGCAAAAACAATTACATAGAAACAGTGACTGACTAGGGTGGGAAGGTGAGGGCAGACACTCCTTGTGAGCAAGGAAAGTATTTCAGATCCTCCCAAGTTTGTCTTGTTATTATTGTTGGAGGAGCCCACTTTCTAAAGATATAGGGAGATTAGAACTGGTCATATATAGGGGTAGTATTGAATAAGGATGTAGGATTACCTTGAAGCTTATAACCATATGTATATGTAAAAGAAAAAATAAAGGAAAGAAGAGAGAAGAAAGGGAAAATGACAGATAAAATGAACAAGCAAATGAGAGGCAACAACAACAACAACAACAACAGAAAACACAGGTATGTGTTTGAAAAAATTTCAAGGTAAAAAATTGTTATGGAGTGTTGTATTAAGTATCACGTTGTGATAAAAAGTGAGTTAAAAATTAAAAGAACAAAAACCGTGAGAATGAATTTTTAAGTTTAAAGTGGAAACTTTAAAAGTAAAAATAGAAAAAAGTTAAAAAAAGCAAGGTGAAATACTTCACTAAAAAAATTTCATTTTTTTTCATTAAAAAAATAAGGTGAAAAACTGTATCAATAATGTGTATAGCTTTGAGGCAGTACCAGGAGTTTAATAAATTGCCTTTCCCCCTGATGTTGGGGTTTTACAGTTTGGGTGTTGTCCTCTTGTGCTTCTGGCTTGCCTTCTGGGGGTGGGGCCTGCCACACTGTTTTCAGTCCCTTCTCCCTGGGCTGCATCTCTCCGCCCCCTTTCTAGGGACTGGAGTCTATAGTAACCAGGTTGTCAGGGTTCAGTTCTCTGGGTGGGGGGTTATTCTTTTACAGCCTTTTGCAGCTGTTGAGGAAGTCAGGTTGGAGCAAGATGTCTGCGCCCACACCTCCTTCCCAGAGAGAGCCCCTAGTTAGCAACCCTCTGGATGATGGGGGGGGCCCACAGTCTCTTCTTGTATTCTCTCTCTTGGCCGCCTGTCACAGTCGGGTGGGTGCAGATGCTGGTTTGATTCCTGTCCAAAGCTCCTGCTTGTCATTTCCCTCCCTCGCCACAAAAACTGCGACTGATTTTGGGTTGTGCGACCTTGTCTGTGCCCAGGGAGTCTGTGGTAACCCCCATGCAGGAGGGACTGAGGTCCCACGGCCCCGCACCTCCCGCGCAAGACTGCAAAATCACCTTCCCTGGGGGGTCCATGCCTGGCCCACGGGGTGGAGAGAAGCGGCAGAGAAAAGCAGCAGAGGAAAGAAAAAAAAAAAGAAGGAAAAAAGCAGCAAAAAAATAGACTCCGCTCCGCAGGTTCTGCCAGTTCCCTTGTGCAGCACTGGGAGCACTTTCTCTCTGCAGATCCCATTTCCCCTGCTGCCCTTCAGACACTCTGTTTCTATTTGCTTTGAATCAGACCATAATCTGCTGTTGTTCCCCAAACACAGAGCACTTTCATGCTGGGGTATTGCCTTCCAATGCGGGCTTGTTCCCCCTGCGCCCCTTGTCTTTGGATATCCCTCCAATCACTCTCACCCCACTCTACCTCTTTGCCGATGCTCCTTGTCCCCCACGGTGATCCAGAAGTGTAAAATATCACATTTCAGGCTGATTTCATGGGTGTTCACAGTGTTCCTATAGTATTTTTTGCAGTAACTGAGCTCACTTCAGGGGACTCCCCTAAATGGGGTCACCTGGCCTTCCACCATCTTCCCCTCTAGTCAGATGCAAAGATTTTTTTTTTTAAAGATTTTATTTATTTGACAGAGAGAAACACAGCCAAAGAGGGAACACGAAGCAGGGGGAGTGAGAGAGGGAGAAGCAGGCTTTCAGGGGGCCCAATGTGGGGCTGGATCCCAGGTCTCTGGGATCAAGCCCTGAGCCAAAGGCAGTTGCTTAACCAACTGAGCCACCCAGGCGCCCCAGGATGCAAAGATTCTTAACAAGATCCTAGCTAATAGGATCCAATAGTACGTTAAAAAGTTTATCCCTGGGGGAAAAAAAAAAAAAGATTATCCACCTCGACCAGGTGGGATTTATCACTGTGATTCAAGGGTGGTTCAACATCATAAATCAATCAATGTGATTGAACAAATCAATAAGAGTAGAGAGAAAAATCACATGGTCCTCTCAATTGATGCAGAAAAAGGATTTGACAAAATACAGCATCTGTTCCTGATTAAAACTCTTCAGAGTATAGGGAAAGTGAGAATATTCCTCAACCTCATAAAATCTATCTATGAAAAACTGCAGCAAATATCATTCTCAATAGGGAAAAACTGACAGCTTTCCCACTGAGATAGGAACAAGACAAGGATGCCCATTCTCAACATCATTAATCAACATAGTATTAGAAGTCCTAGAAACAGCAATCAGACAACAAAAAGAAATAAAGGGTACTCAAACTGGCAAAGAAGAAATCAAACTCTCTCTCTCTTTGCAGATGACATGATACTTTATATGGAAAACATAAAAGCCTCCACCCCCTAACTACTAGAACTCATACAACAATTCAGTAATGTGGCAGGATACAAAATCAATGCACAGAAATCAGTTGAGTTCTTATACACTATGAATGAAAATATAGAATGGGAAATCATAGAATTTATTCAATTTACTAAAGCACCAAAAACCATAGGATACCTACTAATAGAACTAAACGAAGGAGTTAAGGCTCTGTACTCGAGGAACTAGAGAATACTCATGAAAGAAATTGAAGAAGACACAAAAAGATGAAAGAACATTCTGGGCTCATGAATTTGAAGAATAAACTTTGTTAAAAAGTCTATACTACCCTGAACAATCTATACTTTCAATGTCCTCCTGATCAAAATTCTACCAACATTTTTCAAAGTGCTGGAACAAACAATCCTAAAATTTATATGGAATCAGAAAAGAACCCAAATTGCTAAGGAAATGTTGAAAAAGAAAAACAAAGCTGGGGACATCATGTTGCCTGATTTCAAACTTTATTAAAAAGCTGTGATCACCAAAACAGCACAGTACTGGCATGCGCACACACACACACACACACACACACACACACACACACACACAGATGGAACAGAGTAGAGAGTCCAGATATGGACGCGCAACTCTATGGTCAAATAATCTTTGACAAAGCAGGGAAAAATATCCAGTGGAAAAAAGACAGTCTCTTTTATAAATGGTGCTGGAAAACTCAGACAGCTACATATAAATGAATGAAACTCAACCATTCTCTTATGCCACACACTAAGATAAACTCAAAATGGATGAAAGACCTCAACGTGAAGCAGGAATCTATCAAAATCCTAGAGGAGAACATAAGCAGTAACCTCTTTGACATTGGCCACAGCAACTTCTTTCAAGACACATCTCCAAAGGCAAAGGAAACAAAAACAAAAGTGAACTTTTGGACTTCAGCAAAAGAAAAAGGTACTGCACAACAAAGGAAACAGCCAACAAAACAAAGAGGCACCCCACGGAATGGGAGAAGATATTCACAAATGACACTACATACAAAGGGCTGATATCCAAGGTCTCTAAAGAACTGCTCAAACTCAACAACCAAAAAAAAAAAAAAACATCAAAAATGGGCAGGAGACATGAACAGGCACTTTTCCATAGAAGACACACAAATAACTAATAGACACATGAAGAACTGTTCCTCATCAATAGCTATCAGGGAAATTCAAATCAAAACCACATTGAGATACCATCTTACACCAGTCAAAATAACCAAAATTAACAGGACAGAAAACAACAAGTGTTGGAGAGGCTGTGGAGAAAAGGGAACCCCCTTACCCTGTTGGGGGGAATGCAAGTTGGTGCAGCTACTTTGGAAAAGTGTGGAGATTTCTTAAAAAATTAAAAATAGAGCTACCATATGACCCTGCAATTGCACTACTGGGTATTTACTCCAGTGATACAGATGTAGTGAAAAGAAGGGCCATATGTAACCCAATGGTCATAGCAGCAATGCTACAATTGCCAAACTGTGGAAAGAACCAAGGTGCCCTTCAACAGACAAATGGATAAAGAAGATATAGATATATTCTATACATGTAATGGAATATTATCAGAAAGGATGAATACCCAACTTTTGTAGCAACATGGACAGTATTGGAGGAGCTAATGCTGAGTGAAATAAGCTAAGCAGAGAAATTCAAGTATCATATGGTTTCATTTACTTGTGGACCATAAGGAGTAACATGAAGGACAGTAGAGGAAGGAAAGTAAATGTGAATTGGAGTAAATCAGGGAGGGAGATGAAACATGAGAGACTTTGGACTCAGAAAACAGACTCAGGGTCTTGGAAAGGAGGGGGTTGGGGGATGGATGAGCCTGGTGGTGGGTATTGAGGGCATGTATTGCATGGAGCACTGGGAATTGGGCATAAACAATGAACCTTGGAACACTGAAAACATAAAATAATGTAATAAAAAATAATTATACCTTAAAAAGAAACATTAGAAAGTAGAAAAAAAATCTATTAGAAATACGGGTGATTTAGGTTGATTATTTTAATGAGAAAATGGATTCCCATCAAGTTGGTAATATTTTTTTTTAATTTTTTTAGATTTTATTTATTTGACAGAGAAAAACACAGGCAGAGAGGGAACACAAGCAGGGGGAGTGAGAGAGGGAGAAGCAGGCTTCCCGCTGAGCAGGCAGCCCGATGTGGGGCTCGATCCCGGGTCTCCAGGATCATGACCTGAGCTGTAGGCAGTCGCCCAACCAACTGAGCCACCCAGGCGCCCCCAAGTTGGTAATATTAATGAAAACAAAATCTTGGCCAGTATCACAAGGTCTTAATTTTCACATCATTTAAAAACAATATTATAGTTGTAAAAAATTATACCTATCTTCTCATCTAAACACGTGAAATTGCACTTAGGTTTACTTTGAAATAAATTCTAGAATCATTTTGTCTATTTTGACAAAAATAAAGTAAATGACTAGGATTTTGACTGGAAATAACTCAATTATTTCTATCTAAAAGCACAATGCTTAATCAAGATATATTTCACAAATGCTGAGTTCTGGAAATTCACAAAACATTTAAAACAAACAGAAAAATATTTTAACCATAATAAATAATACTAATACTCAATTGGAACTATGGGTTTTGTTATATTTTAATTTAGGACTAGTCCCAAGTTGACAAAAATTAACAACCTCTTTCTTAGCCATCATAAAGGGCATACCTGTTTGGTATTCATTAGAAGTCTCATCACCAGTGTATTGTCACTATATGACCTCATATGAAGTTACCAGGAAAAGCTTCATTCCCAGTATGTTGTGGCTGTTTTACTGACTCAGAAGTCAGCTTCAGGAGAGAAATCTATCCTCAGTCACGGAAAACAACGAGCTGCCACTATTTAACATAGGAGATGCCTAAGGCTACAACACAGTTTGGACACACAGGTAAATATTTAGAAGTAATTTCTAAGGAGCAAGAAGTTTATGAGGAATTTTAAAAAGCTGTGACATAATATTGCTGGAAAATTGAAAAAATTGCACGTATGCTCAAGTAAGACTGGAGAGGGTTGCAACTATTCATCTCTGGCTGTTCTCAAAGCATTGAACAAGAAAAAAGTGAAACATAGCACAAAATTATACACTGCCTGTACATTGAAGGTGACTTTAATACACACATGCACACAGATTCTCTTCTAAAGGTAGAAGACTTACTGATTCGAGGAACTTAGGGAAATCATAGGCTGACCACTAAGCTATATTGACTGTTGGCACAAGTATAACTCCTGGCCTAGGAGTAAAAATAAATGTGATTGGTGAAGACTGAATGTTTGTGTCCCCCAGAATTCATGTGTTGAAATCAAATCATTTGGAAGTGGGGACTTTGGGAGTTGCATATGTCCTTGTGGGTGGAGCCCTCTTGATGGGGATTAGTGCTATATAAATGAGACTCAGTGAACTCCCTTTGCCTCCCATCATGTGAGAAGACAGCAAATGTTGGCTTTTGAACCACGAAGTGGTATCCATCAGACACAGATCTGTGGGCACTTTGATCTCAGACCTCGTAGCCTCTATAACTATGAGAAATAAATATCTGTTGTTTGTAAGTCACTCAGTTTATGGTATTCTGTCATACCAGCCCAAATGGACAAAGACAATGATAACAAGAAAACCAAACAAACAAAAACATCAGAGGCATTAATAGTTTCACATTAATGGGAATAAGAGCTATAGGGAGTTAGTCTAGATGAGTAAATAAACAACAATAATAGCAACAACAGCCATTGGTGAATAAGATTCCAGAATTGCTACAGTAAAACATCTAAAACACCCATGTTTAAACAAACAAACAAAAAAAAATGGAGATTTGCAAATAAACAGGAAATTGTAGTCCATAGAAAGGAGAAATAAGCCTTCACTAGAAACTGCCTAGGAATTGACCTGGTTGTTGGAGTTAGTAGACACTTTAGAATAACTTTTATAAATATATTAAAGGAATTAAAGGAAAGCATGCTTAAAGGAATAAAATATGACAGCTCTATCTCAACAATGTATCAATAGTTAAAAATTATATTAAAAAAAACAACAGAAATTCTAGAATTTGGAAGTCTAATAACTAAAATGAAATTTTACTAGAAGGGCTGAGTCACAAATTTTCATTGACAGGAGAAGCAGTCAATGATCACTGAGACTGGTAGAATTAGGGACATCTAAGTAGCACCAAGCACACCTAGCTCTCAGATCTTGATTTCCAATGCCATTTTTCAGTGTAAGCAACTGAAACTCTTGGGAGAAGTGTCTGATTCTAGCACCAGGGCAGGGGGAATTCAAAATAAGCCTGAAGCATCTTGTAACAGAAATTAAGGAACTGCACACATAATAAAAGAATGGGGAAATTTAAAAGAGATGGAAGCCAAACAGAAAGAATTCTCAATCGCCAAAGATGGAACATAATATACAACAATATTATCAAATTATAAACCAAAGAATAAAATAAGATCCACAAATCTGTAGATTTTTTACATAAATTAGTAAGCAAATACATACATACATTCATATATAAAGGAAATAATCTCCTTTGTAGAAAAATTCCAAATAATAAATGTGGAAAGAATCAGGGACATAGAAAATCACCAACAGAATGCCAATAATATTTGATGTAAATGAAAGTCACTAAAGAATGTGAAAATTAGTGATAAAATTTTATGGGAAACAGGATGTTTGATTTACTTCCCTCCAAAGATGTTTCTTATTTTCCCTCCATTGGAGGTCACACTTACCTTAGTGATTTTCTTTTATTTATTTATTATTTATTTTTTTATTATCATGTTTAGTTAGCCAGCATTTGGTGCATCATTAGTTTTTGACATAGTGTTCAATGATTCATTAGTTGTGTATAACACCCAGTGCTCAAAACTACACATGCCCTCCTTAATACCCATTACCCAGTTACCTCCCTCCCTTCTGTAACCCTCAGTTTGGTTCTCAGAGTCCAAAGCTTCCTCATGTTTTGTCTCCTTCTCTGATTTCTTCCCATTCTATTTTCCCTCCCTTCCACCATTGTCCTCTGTTTTATTCCTTAGGTTCTACATAAGAGTGAAACCATATGATAATTGTCTTTCTCTGCCTCACTTATTTTACTTAGCATAATCCCCTCCAGTTCCATCCATTTTGATGCAAATGTAGGTATTCATCCTTTCTGATGGTTGAGTAGGAGTCCATTGTATATGAACCACATCTTCTTTATCCATTCATCTGTTGATGGGCATCTGGGCTCTTTCCATAGTTTGGCTATTGTGGACATTGCTGCTATAAACATTGGACTGCAGATGCCCTTTTGGATCACTTCATTTGTGTCTTTGAGGTAAATGCCTAGTAATGCAGTTGCTGGGTGAGAGCCCTATTTTCCATTCTTTAGAAAACTCTATACTGTTTTCCAGAGTGGCTGTACCAGCTTGCATTCCCACCGACAATGTAAGAGGGTTTCCCTTTCTCCATATCTTTACCAACATCTGTCATTTCTTGAGTGGTTAATTTTAGCCATTCTGATGGGTGTGAAGTGTTATCTCACTGTGGTTTTGATTTGTATTTCCCTGATGCCCAGTAATGTTGAACGTTTTTTTCATATGTCTATTGGTCATTTGGATGTCTTCTCTGCAGAAATGCCTGTTCAAAAAAAAAAAAGGGTGCGCCTGGGTGGCTCAGTTGGTTGAGCGACTGCCTTCAGCTCAGGTCATAATCCCAGAGACCCAGGATCGAGTCCCACATCAGGTTCCCTGCTCCACGGGAAGCCTGCTTCTCCCTCTCTCACTCCTCCTGCTTGTGTTCCCTCTCTCGCTGTGTTTCTCTCTGTCAAATAAATAAAATCTTAAAAAAAAAAAAAAAGAAATGCCTGTTCATATCTTCTGCCCATTTCTTGATTATATTATTTGTTCTTTAGGTGTTGAGTTTGATAAGCTCTTTAAAGATTTTTGGATACTAGTCCTTTGTCTGATAAGACATTTGCAAATATCTTCTCCCGTTCTGTAGGTTGTCTTTTGGTTCTGTTGACTGTTTTCTTTGTTTGTTTTTTTAAAGATTTTATTTACTTATTTGACATTGAGATCACAAATAGGCAGAGAGGCAGGCAGAGAAAGAGGGGAAGCAGGTTCCCCTTTGAGCAGAGAGCCCAGTGTGGGACTTGATCCCAGGACCATGAGGTCATCACCTGAGTGGAAGCAGAGGCTTAACCCTCTGAGCCACCCAGGCACCCTTACTGTTTCCTTTGTTGTGCAAAATCTTTTTATCTTGATGAAGTCCCAGTAGTTCATTTTTTTCCTTTGCTTCCCTTACTATTGAAGTATGCTAGAAGAAGTCGCTGCAACCAAGGTCAAGAAGTTGCTGCCTGTGTTCTCCTTAAGGATTTTGATGTATTTCTTCCTCATATTTTGGTTTTTCATCCATTTTGAGTCAATTTTTGTGTATGGTGTAAGGAAATGGTCCAGGTTCATTCTTCTGCATGTGGCTGTACAATTTTTCCAACACCATTTGTTGAAAAAACTCTTTCTCCATCGGATAGTCTTTCCTGCTTATAGCAGCATTCTATGGATCTTGGATTATCTTATATCATAGTTCACTATTGATTTTTGAACGGAAACCCCTAGTATGTATAGTTGCATAGTGTTTTGGTAATTACACATTTTACTTTGAAGGATGTCTCTCAATAGATGGAGAGGTAGATAGATGATAGATAAGTAGATAGATAGATAGATAGACATAAATAGATACAGAGAAAAAGACAGATGTTCTGATCATCTGTCAGGAAATGGACAGGGTCCATTTATGAACAATCTTTAGTTTATAAAAGGTAGATTCTAGTAACACAGATAGTAAAGAAGCAAAAGAAAAGATATGGCATCTGACATCTTTAATGTCAGCAAATATATAGGCAAATATGGGTTGATATGAATATTGCATTAATTCATAAAGTAATTTTGGCTTCAATTTAAATTTCAATATTATAGAACAATCAGTACTTATTCAAAAACTGCATCAATATATTGAGTATACCAGAATATAACAAAAAGTCATTTGTATCAAATCAATATTATCAAATCATAGTAAACCATAAAAGAAATAAAGTTTATAGTTGATGATGTATATTTTTCCAAATGAAAAGTCAAACACTGGAAGATAGGAAGCCATGCCAATGAACAATATAGCTATTTCATTTTTGTATTGCAGTACAATCTGGCAGCTAGGCAGCCTTAACAATGTGGTATTAAAACTCTACCACTTACTAGCTGATTCTCACAAGGAATCTGACAGATTTAGATAGATAAGACAAGGATTCTGTGAACTAGAAACTCCTATTGTCCCTAATGATAGCTGACTTTCCTTCTTAGATCAGTAAATTATGTATCAGAGAGGGGAATTCATAAATTTAAATTAATTCCTTTCAGAGGGGCAATACTTCCTTGGTAACTTCTCTCAGAATTATGTAGGAGAAATATTTTATGTAGTCTTGGGATTAGAGTTCAGAATTGGTGACTCTTCCACTTTCTAATCCTTTTAATTAGAATAGTTTTTTAACATTTCTGACTTTCTATTTTTTCCTGTGTAAAGTTATAGAAGTCTTCCCTCCCAGGAAAATCTCCACTTGTTCTTTCTATAGCTTTACCATCAGTTTTTAACTAATAATTTAAACAATATGTTTTATTTATAAAACTCAATAAAATTTCAGATAAATACAGATGTAATTGTTTGTGATGTCATAAACTGGTTTTTGAGAATATTTGCTTTCCAAAACAAATCTTTCAAATTTCTGTTTGAGAGGTACTGTAAGGGTATCAATATAGGCTAACATAGGTGTTTTAACACAGCCAGAAGTAATACGGAAAGAGAAGTTGGTATATAAGCAAGCCTTGAGACCAGATCATAAGAATTTTGGGGTTTAGGGGGAATGGGTAGGATTCATCTATGAACAGTTATTAGTTTATAAGAGATAGATCCTAGGAACCCTGAAATAGTAATGCAGCAAAATCAAAGATTTAAAAGAATTTCTAAAAAATAAATTAAAAATTCAGGTTAAAAAATTTAACCTATAAAATATTGATTACTCAGTGCAGAAATCTGAATAGCTATATTTCAAAGGAAACTTCCAATGATAGAAGCTTTGAATTCACCTTGTCTATGAGTTTTTATAGAACTCAAAAAAGTGTTATAATTAGAGAATAAATTCAACAAATACTAATTGAGTATAATAATTTCCATGAAACACATAATTGAAGTAATTGGTGTTAAGACCTTGCCTAAGGCAATTCATTTTTACCATCTATATCTGGCAATGTTTCTCATTGAACATATATTATTTGCTTCATTAACTCTAGCAAAAGTTTTAATGACAATTATTCCCAAATAAGTGAACATAGAAATTGTGACAGATAAATTGATGCTTGCTTTCCCTTGATATTTTAGTACTTTCCTTTTCTCCAGCTCTGATTGGAATAAGCTAAGTCTAAGTCAGTACCAAAAAAAATAGGTTCAATAAAATGAAGAATATGATGAAGATAAAATAAGTTAGCTCAAGTGAGATAAGGTGTTAAGGCTAAGAAGATTTAACATATCAGACAGTATATGATTTTAAAAAAAAGTTACTGCAAATGAGGATAATTCTTAGCTTTGTACTCCCTGGCAGAATGGGAAAGTTGAGAGCAACTTGTAACGTCAGGCATATTTCTTCCAAATATGTATTACAGAAACATATCTTAGTGAAGAAGATAAATAATCAACAAATACATATCAAATCTATGCCTTAATGGAATTGCCTATAACTTTATGAATTGATGCGTAATTTTAGTGGTTAAGCTCAGAGCTTCCATTACTATGCTTTTCGTGTTAATAAAAATATACTCCTGTCTTGCATCGATATCAATTAACCTATGGCAATAGTATAGAAATGGTTGTCATCTTGCGATGTCTTCAGCTTTTTAAGAATAAAAAAAATCTTTCAAGTCTTATTACACTATAGATAGAATTATGAGATAATTTATTTTTAAATATTGCCATATTTCAGCTAATCCAATATTTTTTATGACATAGAGGTTAAGTATGCATGTCAGTGAGAATAGAAGTCAGTATAAATCACAAAATTATAAGATAACAAAGCCAATTTCTTTAAAGCAGAGACAACATATATATTATATTCAGTAAGCTAAGTTCACCCATGCTTTTGGTCATTATCAATTTTTTTTGTAGATCAGTTGCAAATATCCACAAATCTTTATGATTTTTGGTATGAGACCCTTTGCAATATGTCTTTCTATGATGAGATGGAGCTTACTTAAACTTCATAAGTATACACAAGCCTTGTGATGGGCTTTTAACAATAGAAAACAGAAGGGAGAGCACACCAATCCTGAAAACAAGGCCTTGAGAGCTTTAATGTGGTTCTCTTATCTTTTCTGGATTTCTGTCTCTACAATGTAAATAAGTCCATGGACTTGTCTGATGGAAGATTAAGAGATTGGAGGCCCAGGGTTCTTTTCTCTATTTCACTGAGCAGCTTAGTTCTATACACCCATAACTCAGAGGTATTGTGGATTCAGTTCCCTATCACCTGCAATAAAGTGAATATCAAAATAAAGTAATTTAAATGATTTTTTAGGGTGCCTGGGTGGCTCAGTGGGTTAAAGCCTCTGCCTTCAACTCAGGCCATGATCCTAGGGTCCTGGGATCAAGGCCTATATCGAGCTCTCTGCTCAGCAGTGAGCCTGCTTTCTCCTCTCTCTCTGCCTGCCTCTCTGCCTACTTCTGATCTCTCTCTCTGTCAAATAAATAAATACAATCTTTTTTAAAAAAATAAAAAAATAAATGATTTTTTAGTTTCCCAGTGCACATAATGGTTACACTACATGATAGTTTATTAAGTGTGAAGTTTGCCTAAAAACACAATGTATAAACATATAATTTAAAGATATTTCCTTGCTAAGAAATTCTAACCAACATCTGAGCTTTAGAGAATCATAATCTTTTTGCTGGTGGAGGGTTTTACTTCAGTGTTGATGGCTGCTGACTGATCAGGGTAGTGGTTGCTGAAAGTTATGGTGGCTGATGCCATTTCTTATAATATGATAACAGTGAAATTTGCTGCATTGATTGACTCTTCTTTTCATGAACAGTTTCTCTGTAGCATGCAAATTTATGTGGTAACATTTTACCCACAGTAGAATTCTTTTCAAAATTGGAGTCAGTTCTCTCAAACCCTGCCACTGCTTTATTCACTCCATTTACATAAACTCTAAATGCTTTGTTTTCATTTCAACAATCTTCACAGCATTTACACCATTATCTCAAGAAACCACTTTCTTTTCTCATCCATAAGAAAGCAGCTCCTCATCCAATCAAATTTGCCATGAGTTTGCAACAATTTTGTCACATCTTCAGGCTCCATTTCTGGTTCTAGTTCTCTTACAACTTGCACCTTATCTGCATTTACTTCCTCCACTGAAGTCTTGAATCTCTTGAAGTCATCCACAAGGATTGGATTGGAAACAATCCAATTGAAATTGGAATCAATTTCTTTTAAACTTCTTTTAATGTGGATTATTTTTTTTTAAAGATGTATTTGTTTATTTGAGAGAGAGAGCGAGAGCAAAAGAGAGCCATGAGTGTGGGGGTGAAGGGCAGAAGGAGAGAGAAAGGGAGAAGCTGAGCAGGGAGCCAGACTTGCTGCTCAATGGCAGGACCTGGGATCATGACCTGAGCCAAAGGCAGATGCTTACCTGACTAAGCCACCCAGGCTCAGTGCTCATGTTGATATTTTGACTTCTTCTCATGAATCATGAATGCTCCTTAAATTACTTTATTTTACATTCCAGTAAGGTTAGCATACAATGTTATATTAGTTCCAGGTGTAAAATATAGTGATTCAACAATTCCATATATCAACCGGGTTTTATAATCATAAATGTTCTTAATGGCACCTAGAATGGTGAATCCTTTCTAGAGGTCTTCAATGTATTTTGTTCAAATGCATCAGAGGAATCACTACAACTGTGGCCTTTTGAAAAATATTTCTTTAATAATAACACTTGAAAGTCAAAATTACCCCCTTTAACTATGGGCTACAGAATAGATTTGTTAGTAAGCATCAAAATAAAATTAATCTTCCATAGTTCCATTAGAGCTCTTGAGGGACCAGGTGCATTGTCAATGAGTAGTTGTACTTTGAAAGGAATCTTCTTTTTTTCCTGAGCAAGTAGGTCTCAACAGTGGGCTTAAAATAGTAAACATTTCTGTAAATATTCATGTTGTAAACAAATAGTGATCATCCAGTCTTTTTGTTCCATTTATAGAGCACGGGTGGAGTTGACTTAGAATAATTCTTAAGGGTCCTAGCAATTTCAGAATTGTAAATGAGCATTGGTTTCAATGTCACGTTACCAACTATGCTAGCCCCTCATAAGAGAGTCATCCTGTCCTTGGAAGCTTTGAAGCCAAGCATTGCCTTCTCATCCCCAGCTATGAAGTTCCTAGATGGCATCTTTTTCCAATATAAGGCTGTTTCATATACATTGGAAATCTACTGTTTACTATAGCTGTATTTATTATCTCAGCTAGATCTTCTGGATAACTTGCTACTGCTTCTGCATTAGCACTTACTGTTTCACCTTACACTTTGATGTTATTGACATGGTTTCTTTTCTTAAAGGGCATGGACTAACCTTGGCTACCTTCAAACTCTTCTTCCACAGCTTCTTCATCTCTCTTAGCCTTCATGGGATTGAGGAAAATTAAGAATGCTGTAGCTGTATTGATCTGTCTAGACCATTGAAACTTTATCCCTATGAGCAAAAGTAATTTTGCTTTCTTATCATTAATGTGTTTGTTCACTGGAGTAACACTTCTAATTTTCTTCAAGAACTTTTCCTTTGCATTCATAGTTTGGCTAATTGGTGCAAAAGTCCAGGCTTTAGTCCTATCTCAGAAAATGTCTTCCTCACTAAGATTAATCATCTCTAGTTTTTGACTTAAAGTGAGAGATGTGTGACTTCTTATTTTATGCTTAGAGGTCATTGCTATTAATTGGCCTCATTTAAATATTGTTAATTATATAGACAAAAAAAACATGGTTTCTTGTCTCAGAATTCTGTTTGTTGCTGCAATCTGGTAATTAATATTCATTTAAATTATAGTGCATAAATGTGATTATTTGAGGTTAAATGTGATCCAGAAAGTGAAGAATAAGGTGAAATATTACTTGCCACCTCTGGATACTATATTTTACTAAATGAACTTTGTAATTATTTTTATTTTCTGCCTCTATAAGTCAGAAGGTCTCAGGAAAAAATGTTGCATTCCCATGTTTGAGAGTCACTTTTTTCCTTTAATCCCATATCCAGACTGAGTAGAAATCTACATAGCCCTCGTCTTTATGATGGGATCTATATTTTGTCCACAATCTTAAAATAATTTTCATCTCTGTCATCCTGCTAGGAACAAGAACCTGCCAATATTTGTTCTCATATTCAGAAAATATAAAATTCTAAAATCTAGAAAGGGGATGCCTAGGTGGCTCAGTCTATTAAGTGTCCAACTCTCATGATTAGGAGACTAAGCCTCTTCTCAGGCTCCATGCTCAGTAGGGAGTCTGCTTGGGGATTCTCTCCCTTTGCCCCTCCTTCCACTTAATGTCTCTCTCTCTCTCTTTCAAAACTAACTAAATAAATCTTTAAAAAATTAAAAGATTATAAAATCTATAAAGTGATTAGCTATGAAATGTAATAAAATCTCTTCACAGTGGCAAATTTATGTAATTATGGATATTCTATAAAATGTATTATATATACATTATATATGCTATATATAGTAAAAGTACAAATATATTTTGAAAAAAGAAATAAAGATCCAAGTATACAGATAGATAGAATCCTATGAAGTTGGGAGTACTACAATTTAAATTTCATTGGCTATACATTGATCTACCTAAATTTAATAGAATTTCTTAATAATCATAATAAAATAGTTTATCAGAAAGTTCATCCTACAGTTCACATGAAAGAGAAGACCTCAAGAACAGACAAAAAAATTTTTGAAGAAAATTAAAAAAAATAAAATTTAAACAGAATTAAGTTTCTGCCAAGAAAAGTTGCTATGAAGAAACACAGGTTTTTAAATTCTTAAATCATTTGACGTTCTGTGTGATATTGTTCTTTTTCAGGAGATTTGCTTTCCTTCCTGGAAATCAGCTAAGGTGGGAAGAGACCACCTTGATACAAGCCAAAATTGATTTATTCAAAACTCTACCTCAGTCTGTGTGAAAACATCTCTCTTTCTAGTTTAGCACTACTACAATGGCTGACCATTCTAGTATCCTAACCGCAAGTCAGGTCTTCACCCCTTTGTTGGTTCTGAAATCTGAATTTTGTCTATACATTTGAAATTTGAGTTTAAGGCTCCCAACTGTATCAGTCAGGATTTGATTAGAAATGTGGAGCTACTAAGAGTAATAAAGAAAAACTGTAGAATGTGACATTATCCAATTTGAGGAGATAGTTTATACAAAGGTATTCATTTGCATCTGGTCCTGGATCTGTAGTCAGCAAGTTAGGGTATCAGGAAAACAAACAAACAAAAAACCAGAAGGATGTGCAGTAAGGAAGAAAACACGGAACTAGAACTTGTGAAAATGAGCTGGAGTCCCCAAGGATGAAGTAGATATCACATTTTTCTCTCATCACTGGCATATCTCTAACTTCAATGATAGAATGGCTAACAGGAAAAAGAAAAATGGTAACCTCCATCATGGAGCTAAGTCTGTATCTGCTCCAATAAATGGAGAAATTTTAATTTCTGGAGGGAGACCTGGAGGAGCCATGGGCCCAGCTGTTGCCTTCCATCAAAAAGGTAAGCCAGCGAGTCCCTGATAAAGTGCATGAGCAGCAACAGTGTCTGGTCTCACCTCTTAACCACTCTATTTTTCTCTAATACTTTTAAATTTCACAATTGTCTTACAAACTCAATCCAAGCTACAATGACCTCTTGCTTACATCACTGCAATAGCTTCCCAACTGTTCATCTCATATCTTCTGTTACTCCCCTTAAATTCAACCTCTTCTGAACAATCACTGTGATTTTTAAATTCAATTGTGAAATTTTCTAGAAAGTCACTGTTTTTCAGCTTTGGTGCTATTAACATTTTGGGCCAGGTAATTCTTTTTTGTGGGGGTTGTGTCATGTCCTCGCAAGATGCTTAGCAACATCTCTGTGAATTAGCCACCAGATGCCAGTAGTCTGCTTTCCCCATATAAGATGACTAAAAATGACTCTAGTCATTGCCAAAAGCCTACCAGGGACAAAATTGTCCCCAATCAAGAATCATTGTTCTAGGTCAAAATTATCCAGTAGATTTTTAAAGCTGTATGCCTATCTTCTGCATCCTTCACCATTTTTAGACTCTTGGATTTACTGTGATATAATCAAACCTAACTTCTTTGCGAGTTCTTGGAATGAACTAAGAACTTTCCCTTTTTAGAGATTTCAACATGTAATAGTTTCTAACCATTCCCTTTCTTTTCACCTTGCAAGTTGCCAGTTAGCAATCCTTATCAGGTGATTTAAATGTCATATTTTTGTGGAGGACTTGTAGAAACTCACAGATTAAAATTAGACTCTGCTGAAACTTCTCATGTGCTCAAAGCTGATGTTTGGAATATTAACCACAACTGGACTTATTAAACTAACAATTTTAATGGCTTTCTTTCCTCTTAATCTACTGAAACAGCCTCAAAAGAGCAGAGATAGTGTATTTCTTTTATTTCTAGAGCCTAGGACATTGTTGATATTCAATCAGTAATTGCTGAATAATAAATAAAAATGTATTCAGTGGAGAAAACACTTGTGTTCAATTGAGAAATCTTCCGTAACAAGTTTTGATAACAGGTGAAAGAAAATGTGTGTGTGTATGTGTGTGTATTTACACATTATATATATAAACTGTCTTCTCTCTCACTGCAGATATAACATTTATGTCTATATTCTAGATGGTGTGAATTACTTCTAGGTTTCAGTGACTCTTCCTGTTGAAGTCATTACCAGAAAAGTTCTCAATTTTCTAACTGTACCAAATCTGACAACTAAATATCCCAAGGAAGGAAGACCACAGGTCAGTTAAAAAAAATTTAGTTTTCTACGTCTGCCAATTTGAAATTTTAATCTTCCATCTACCCATTTTAGCTTTCCACATACTTACTAAAGTGTCTAATTAAAGTGGCATCTAATTAAATATTCTGCTAATGATCCTATGATGTTCTGATTTCTCTATATGTCATATAAGCCCATAGGAACTCATCCATTTTATACCAGTTCCTAGGCAGTTCGTTGTCTTTTGGCTTCTTCTGAGATACCTATATCTTAATTCTGAAGCACCTGTAACCTCACTACTGAAACCATATAGAACATCTGCATAGATTACATCCCCACTTTTCTCAGTGGTGCCCTACAGCCTGAATTACTACATGGCAGTAAAAGCACAGTTTAGTATGAAAAACACCTGTTGGGTACTCTTCCTAATGAATGTGGCTGAGCTGCTTAGCCAAATGGTAAAAATACTTTTAGTAATCTAACAGCAATGACTCTGGTGCATGCTGACAGAACAGCATGCAGTAAAGGCAAGCCAGATTCCTCAGCCTCACTTGGAGCAGTTAATGGTGTTCCCAGAGAAAAGGGCTTGGGATCATTGATGTGCATATGTGGTATATCAATTGAAATCTTTGCAGCAACACGGAGAAATCAAGAATTATCATTTCTACTCTAGACTTACGTTTACCTAAATATGTTTCTTTCATATTTAAAAAGTAAAGACATTTTTTTCCTACAAAATTCTTTTTTTTTTTTAAGATTTTATTTATTTGACACAGAGAAACACAGCCACAGAGGGGACATAAGCAGGGGGAGCGAGAGAGGGAGAAGCAGGCTTCCCGCCGAGCAGGGAGCCCAATGTGGGACTCAATCCTGGGTCTCCGGGATCATGACCTGAGCCGAAGGCAGTCGCTTAACCAACTGAGCCACCCAGGAGCCCCACAAAATTCTTATAAACAAGCTAAATTTGTTATCTGGACTCAATATCTGGATGAAAAAATTCCATTTTTCCTTATGTTTGGAAATAAATTATAGCTATGATAAAATGGTTATGAAATGGCTGTGCAGCATAGTAATATTCCACATTATTATTTTAATATATAAACCTAATTAGAACTCTATGAAAGTTTTCACACTACAAAGTCAAAGAATTGATAGAGGTACACATCATTCTCCCTTCACTTGACCTCCAACATCTTTCTGATTTTCATTTCTCTGATGAAATTACTATCATTTTTTAATGCGTAAACTCACCCATCTATTCAATAAATAGTTCTAAAGCACTTGATGTTATATTACATGAATAAACAGCTTTACCTGTTGGATTACCACTTGAGAAGATGGATGATCCAAATTATAAACTTTTTCTGTGATAGCTATCTTTGTAGAAAGGTCGTGGAATCACCAAACTTGAGAAATATTGGCCACTATACTCCATACCATTTTGTAATGTCTCCTAAAATATCTGGAGGGAAATGGAAGGCACTCTGTCCTAAAACCCTGCTATTAAGAAAGTAGCGTTTCAAAAGACATCATAGGTCTGGAAGGATTTATTACAGTGCACACAATATGTCCTTGGCATTCTGAAATCAGTACACTTTGGCCTCACTTGCCAGTTTGTTCACCTCTTAAAGAGCTTAATCTGCTGCTGAAGTCATTTCCCCCACATGAAGCCGATTGAAATGCTGGGAATATTTAGCACTCAAGTTCAAACTTCAAGTGATGCTTTGTAGGGACTTGTGTTTAAATATCTCTGTCCAGGGGGGCCTGGGTGGCTCAGTTGGTTAAACGACTGCCTTCGGCTAAGATCATGATCCCAGAGATCGAGCTTGGCGGGAAGCCTGCTTCTCCCTCTCTCACTCCCCCTGCTTGTGTTCCCTCTTGCTGTGTTTCTCTCTGTCAAATAAACAAATAAAATCTTTTTAAAAATTAAATAAATAAATAACTATCTCTGTCCAGTTGCCCATCCATGGTCTGACTGAAGATTTTTTCCATGATGTTTTCAATAGCCATCGGTGTAACTGACTTGATAATGCATCTTTATCAGTTCCTTTCCTTGTCTCTTTTTCCTACACCCCTATTGTTTTACCCTTTACCTTCCAAATAAACTACTCTTAGCAGAATCTTTGTCCCAAGATCTGCTTCTGAAGAACCCAAAGCTAAGGTGATAGTAACATAGTTTTGGGAATCGGAAGTTTATAACTTGATGGAATTCATGGCATCCATGGTTTGGAAAAGATAAAAAAATAATTCAATACCTTAGAAGTGAAAGTGTCTCTAGTCATACCAGTACATTTTCACTGACTCAAGGACAGAAACTGCAACAATTCTGGTATGAATTACAATGATACATATCCAAATTTTCCTCAATCAGGAAAGCCATAGTGTTAATAATTTGATCATAGGTCTCCTTTAGTGCCATTCCTTTTATTTTAAACAAGGAAGTGTGATAATATTTTATTTTTCTTACAGAAATAAATGGTAGAGGATAAAGATCTTTATTTTTAAATTTTCAAAATGAAATCTTAATCTTAGTTTTTCTATTTCCTGTCATAGGAAGTGCTGAATTACAGTCACTTGAAAAAGTCTAAGACAGAGGCTGAGTTCTGAATGATTTGTGTTCTGAATGGAGATTTGTACATTATAATGTGTGGAACCTTATTTAATTTAATGAGAAAAATAACACAGGATTTTGAAAACTATTTAATCATTGAAAATTCAACTCCTTAGTTAAAATTATATGTGTGTATTTAGAAGTTTCACAACTTTTAAGCTATAGAATATTAGGAAGTTGAGAACACAGATCTTCTATCCTCTTAATATTCATTTAAGAGTAAAAAAAGTTGAATTTAAATAAATTTCCCAAAGGAACACAGCATCCTCAAAATATTAAAAAGAAATAGACATACTCTTAATTCTAATATCCTAACTAATCAGTTTTATTCTGAATGCCATTACTGTCAGCTTCTTTTTTTATGACTTCATTAATTTTCTTTCTTATCCTTCTATTCCTCTGGCATCTTCTACCTAATTTTCTCTCAAGGTTTATTGTTCCATAAGAGCCCATAAACTCTCCTATTCACTATGCATCCATTCATTCTGAATCAATTTTCTCCTACTCTGCCTTTCTCTCTCCTTCTCCCTCTCCTTTCTTCTCAATCTCTCTCTCTCTTTTTCTCTCTCTGACACACACACACACACACACACACACACACACACACACACACTTCTGCATGGGCCTTGTTGAACCCTCATTGAAAAACTGTCAAATTTAAATTCTGTCCCATTTATCGTGGCTCCCAATGAATTCTTAATTTTGAGGCTCATGGAGTTTTAATAACATGCACTCTCTTCGAGTTTTTTGAAGCATTCCCCACCAATCCTCTTGGACAATATGTAGAAACTAATACCTCTCTTTGGCTATCTCTCTCTACAATTCTTATATCTCTTTCTTTCATTAATAAAAATTATAAAACTTGATGCTTAAATAAAATTTTAAAATCTTCATGGCTAAATACAAGTTTCTTTATTACTCAAAAAAATATATCCAATGTAGATATTGTTAATTGAGTGGTTCTCCTGGACAGTTTTCTTACCAACTGTGAATCAGGGATCTAGGTTCTTTTCAACTTATTATGCTACTCTATTCAACATATGGCCTTCAGGCTAACTAAACAAGAGGAAGAAATATATGATGTACATATCATATATGTGCATGTGTATATATATGTGTGTGTGTCTATATAACGTTTAACCTTCTCATCTTGAGGTGTCACACACTATTGCTATTTACAGTCATTGGTCTGTACTTATATCATTTCAGATTCTCCCTAGATTCAAATGTACAGCATGATGTGGGTCAAAAAATCATCAATTACAACTAGATGTCTCTGCATAAACATTTTTTTTAATTTTTAAAGGATTTATTTAGATAGTTCTTGTTTTATTTAGTTTAGTTTGGTATACTCACTTAAACAGTTAAATTTTTCAACTACAATTTATTGCAACCTTAAAAAATTAATTTTTACTATAGGATATGTTGCATACACACTATTTGAAATCTTGGGAAACATCACTTTAATGTGTAACTGGTTTTATTTCTTTGGGAAAAAAGTGAGAGAAGATCTTTAGGAAGAATAATGGCACAGAGTCTAGAAGCAGAATTTAAGATTATTTTGTGTAATGGTTGGAAAAGTTTGGGTTCTTGTTGCATAAAATACTTAGTTTTTTTAATCTGTTACTTTTCAGTATCTGAATCAGCAGATATATAAGTTTCAGTCCACTAAATCCAAATTGATAAGAGATTCAGGGATCTCAAGTTGTTCAACACCACTGGAGATAAACACAATGTGTGTACTTGCACATGATTGAGGATCATCTTCCTTTATTGATGGCAAATACTTCCTTGTGCTTCTGCCCCATTCTGAGATGCCACAATTAAAATACAAATGTGTGTGTACATATCCAAGCTTATCTTAATCCTAAAGATTATTTTTATTATGCAACAATGATGCCAAGACTGTGATGTTTACATGGGGAACATTTTCAGTTTTGAATAATATAACTCTTTAGATAATCTTTATAGTGTGCAAAAAAAAAAGAAAAGATTTTGGCTGACAATATTTCTGAGGAGATGTCAGTACACCATGAAGGAAGTAGAGTCAACTTTTAAACAAAATGATGAGTTTGGTAAAAGGCAGCACGCATTCTTTGCTGATTTAACATAATGGTGTTCCTTGTGAAACCAACTGCAACTTTATAATGAGCATGAGAAGAGTCAGAGGTCATCAAGGTTTTGATTTGACAGCATAGTTATTTCATGTCCACAGAAGAGTTGAGCTCTACAAAAAGAACTGGTATACCTTCTAAGGAGAAAGAGTTCAATGAATCTCAGAACTTCAAAGACCACCTCTACTCTATTATGGCAATGTTATTTTGAATGACTAATTGCCCAGAAATAGAGACCCAAGTTCAGTGTGAGAAGGGTTCCATAAAGAAGATTGACTTTCAGCTATTTTCTTACCTATCGGCATAAACATCTCAATGGCCTTAATTACCAATGTAGGATTTAACTCTGCCCACTAAAGCTCATTTAAGATTCACTGCAAATTATAATTTACTACAACATGAGAAAAATGTATTGAGGATAATTAAAATAAGAAAGGTGAACAGAGACTAGAAAATTCCCACAAAAACATGGAAGTGAGAAATAATCACTTTTCTATTTAAATTGTTTTTGTAAATACCAGGTGAAAAAGACCCAACACCTAAAAACATGCCTTTATGCTAACTGTTGAGATACAAAGTTTGGGAATTAAAAATTCTTTTCTAATATCTTTAAATACGCATTTACATTTTTTAACATAATTTTGAAATGATCTTATACAACATGAAAACCTCAACAGCATCTTCCCTCAAGTGTTTTTGTTTGTTTGTTTTGCCATTATGGGTTACTAAAAAGTTTAGGTAGCTACACTCTCACAATGCCCCAACTCCATCAGACCTTTAACAGATAGATTTAATTTACAGAGACCTGAAATAATAACGTTTCTCCAGGCTTCTCCTATGATGGAGAAGAAAGGTTGAAAATTGCATATGTAAGTCTTCCTTTATATTTCATTATTATTGGATATATGATTTGCAAATATTTTCTCTCAATTCATAGTTTTCCTTTGTTAATATTTTCCTTTGTTATGCAGAGAATTTTAGTTTGATATAGTCCCATGTGTTTATTCTTCCTTTGTTGCCTTTGTCTTTGATGTAAAGTTAAAAAAAAAAAAACAATTTCATGAACAATGTCAAGTTTTCCTTTGTTTTCTTCTAGGAGTTTTAAGATCTAAAATATATAAGGAACCTTTAAACCTTAATAATAAAAAGATTAAAATGGACAAAAAACCTGAACAGATATTTTCCCAAAAAGACATAGAGGTGCCTGCATGGCTCAGTTGGTTAAGCAACCGACTCTTGATTTCAGCTCTAGTCATGATCTCTGAGTCCTGAAATTGAGCCCCCCAAAGGGCTCTGTGTGGAGTAGGCTTGAGGATTGCCTCTCTTTTCCTCTGCCCCTCCCATTGTTCATACTCTCTCTCTCTCTCAAATAAATAAATAAATCTTTTTAAAAAGACATAAATGGCCAATACATATATGAAAAAGGTATATGAAAATGTATATGCAAAGATACTCAATATTACTTAATTGTAGGGAAATACAAATCAAAACCACAATGAGATATTACCTTACATCTATTAGGATGTGTATTATCAAACAGACAAGAGAAAAAAAATATTGGCAAGGATGTGGAAAAAAGGGAACTCTTGTATACTGTTGGCAGGAATGTAAAATGGTACAGACATTAGGGAAAAAGGTATGGGGGCTCTCTCAAAATAAATAAAACTGTAATATACTCAAGTAATCCCACTTCTGGGTATATATACCCCCCAAAATGAAATCACCATTTTGGAGTGTTATCCATACTTTGTTTATGGTGTTTTTGGTGGCATTGCTCATAATAGCAAAGATATGAAAATAATTTAAGTGAATGGATAAATTATGTTTTATCTTGATAAGTCTTTAAAAAGAAGAGAAATCTTGTCATTTAAGACAACATGGATGAACCTGAAGGACATTATGTTACATGAAATAAGCCTGATTAAGACAAATTTTTCAGTGTCACTTCTATGTGGAATATAAAAAAAAAGTAAATAAAAAACAAAAGTAATAGTGAAAGGTAGATTCATGTAGCCCAGGGGATCTTAAAGACTAGTCACTTGCTGATGCTCTTCATGAGGAAAATTCTTATGGAGGTTTGTACTTGAGTAGGAAACTTACATGTTCCCCAAATCCATAGTCCAAGGATAGAAGAATTTATTTCCTGAAAAAAAGCTCAGCTCAATTTTCTTGACTATAAACACATGTTTGTTCACAAAAGACACATTTTCCTCTGGTAGTGGCCAACATAGCCACTTAAGAAAATCTTAAATTTTTACCAATATTCCTTTCAGTTTAATCTTCTCTGCACTGAGCAAGCACAGAAACAAGTGGTTCTACTTGTGCTGGAGCAGTTACTGGTTTTCGTTTTGCTTCACCATAGTCTTGAGTAACTTTCCAAATTTGAGGCTTTGCAGTGGGTAATTCAGAAAATTTGATTACTTATTTGTGGCAGTAAATGGGGACAAAATTATTTTTTCAACTTCCTTCTTTTTGGATAAATTCTTTACCTAGATACCTTGATGGCACTTTGGGTGGTGGGTAAAAATTTTGTCCACAAAACTAGGTTTTGATGGCCTCCTGGTAGTCCTCCATTCAAGCCTTATTGTGAAGTCTGAGAGCTCAGCAAGGTTGGGGGAATATTTGGTAACTCATACCACTGAGTTTTATTTGGAATTCTCACAATTTTGTACCTTGATTCCTGGCTTTGACCTCATAATTTGTCATATATTTCTTTTACTTTTCTTGTATGTCCCCTTTCCTAATTTCTTCACTCATTCTCTAAATAAATTCAACTTCTTGACATATCCTATTCTTTTTCTACATACCTGCTCTCAAGGAAAATGTCTATTCTAGTGGCTTTTACTAACTCTTATATGGATGGATCACAGACCAATATCATAAACCACAATTCTCTACCAAGTCTCAATTCTATAACTACAATTTCTTTCTAGAAAACTTCACCTGAATGCAAGTCATCTCTCAGATAAATGATACCAAAATGATAAAATTTCTTCAACATAATCTTACTCTGCTGGAATGGGTGGGAAGGGATAGGGTGGCTGGGTGATGAACATGGGGGAGGGTATATGCTATGGTGAATGGTGTGAATTGTGTAAGATTGATGATTCACAGACCTGAACTCCTGAAACAAAAAATACATTATATGTTAATAAGAAAAAATAATAATCTTACTCACTGAAGTTCTGTTAATACCTAAACACAGTTCTAAATATTTTAATCTCAATGCTCATGGTCTGCCTCATTTTCTTGTTCATCTTCCCCCTGCATTTTTTCCCCAAGACTATGCACTTTTCCATAAAAAAAATCTATCACACTTGTCCCTTGATTTATCTTCTCATCATCACTACCTAGATTATATATTTAAAGCACCCTGACTGAATATTTTAAAAGTTTTGACCTTTTGTATTCCCAATGACAAATTATCTTCAATGTAAATTCCCACATGCACAGCTTCAATCATATTTCTACACAAATCAGAAAAGTGTCACGATTCCATTTTTTGCACTGATTTTAGATATAAAACTCCAATTTAAGTGTTCAAAATTTCCTTTTTAAATGTGTAATTGCAAACAGCCAATGTAGATTGTTCATAGTTCTTTAAGATTCCATTTATTGCTTATATATTTTTCCCTTCACACGTAATAAACTTTCCATCTGCCAAATCTTTCCATAGTTAAGGTCAATTACCACTACCACTGTTGTTTATCAATATATTTTTTAAAGATTTTATTTATTTGACAGAGAGAAACACAGCAAGAGAGGGAACACAAGTAGGTGGAGTGAGAGAGGGAGAAGCAGGCTTCCCACCGAGCAGGGAGCCTGATGCGGGGCTCCATCCCGGGTGTCCAGGGTCATGACCTGAGCCGAAGGCAGTTGCTCAACCAACTGAGCCACCCAGACACCCCTATTTATCAATTTTTTAAAAGATTTTTTATTTGAGAGAGTTAGAGAGAGTGCAAGAGCAGAGGGAGAAGTACAAGCAGACTCCATGCTGAATGGGGATTTGGTTTGATTCCGGGACCCTGAGTCAAAACCAAGAGTCATGCTTAACTGAATGAGTCCCCAAGTACATCAATTTTTATTTTAAAAAATTGAGTTGTGGGCGCCTGGGTGGCTCAGTTTTTTAAGCGACTGCCTTCGGCTCAGGTCATGATCCCGGAGACCGGGGATCGAGTCCCACATCAGGTTTCCTGCTCGGCGGGAAGCCTGCTTCTCCCTCTCTCACTCCCCCTGCTTGTGTTCCCTCTCTGGCTGTGTTTCTCTCTGTCAAATAAATAAAATCTTAAAAAAAAAATCGAGTTGTGTAGCTAATATTAGTGCACATTACTGTATGCAAATTATACCTCAACAAAAAAGAGAATATTAAAAAAAATGTAGAAGTAATAACTGAGTACAGTCAAGGGGGCTGACTCCATGCTAAGTACTATGAACAAAATAGTAAACCATTTTTCCTCTCTAAGAGCTCAGAGACAACAAGAGATAAAAATTATTTTTTTTCTATATGCCAAGGACTGGTAAGGACTAATAAATATTTCCTTTCTAGTTCTTAGCTGTGAGGAAAGTATTACTAGTCACATTTAAAATGGAAAACTGATGTTCGACCTGTTGAATAATTTATCCAATGTATTAGGGTATGGATAGAAGTTTAGATTTTTCTTAGTACACATCCTCCCCCCCAAAACCCCCACATTTTTAATCATTATGCTCAGAGGTTTTTCTGTATTTTTTCATATTTATTATTATAATAAGTAACTTTATATTAGTATTTTATCACCAAAAAAATGCAGAGGTTCTTTCCTTTGCATTTTTATATTTCTATTGTTTTGCATAGTGTTCAGTACAGAGTAATCATGAGTACTATCTGATGAATACATGAATAAATATGACCTTGTAAAGCAGTTCATAAATGAATATTGTGTTTTTTACATATTCATTATATTATAGTTTTTATTTTAACTATTCCACTCCAAGTTCTTGTATAGTAAGGATTTCATTTTTTTGCCCACCATGTGGTATTAAAAATATTAAAACAAATTTAATTGAAAAATCACACGTAGATGAAGAATTATACTAAAATAGCATGCATTAGGCAAAGACTTTCATTAAAATTTGTAATGTTTTGATAAAGTACCAAACATCTTTTTTGCTTAACCAGATTTATCAGATTTTTAAAATCATTAAAATTTTAAAATAATCATATGTCTAGAGCTCTCTAATCTAAATAGTTTTTCTTTGGGATTGATGACAGACGCTGGAATGAAGCTGCCAAAAAGAAATTAATGCAGATTGCTCAGAGGGCAGGAAAACTATACTTTAAATGGAAAATATACTTTTCTCCTGACTGACGAACAAGTTACTATGAAGACGTTAAGGTGTAATCCACTTGACGATGAGAAAGAGTTTTGGAATAGAACCTCCATCATCATATGAATGTGGGAATATATACCTAATACAGACAAAAAAGGCATATTAGATCATAAATACTCATCACCATATTCTTTTGATTCATGCATTAACACAAAAATGAATAATTTTCTCTTGAAGTTTCCTTTCAATTCAAGAGCTTTATAGTAAAAGACCACGAAGATAGATTGTTTTCACCATGAGATAAATTTATTTTTTAAATTTTATTATAAAATACCTTGTGTACAATAAGCTGAATTTTAACGTGTATACAATCACAGAACAAAAATCACAGTCAAAATACATTTCTGTAACACTCAAAAAATCCCTCATGCTTTTTCATTTTGTCTTAATGCAACTACTCAGTTTGGCTTTCTGTCATTGTATGATTGTTTTTTAGACATTTATATAAATGGAATTAAACATTAAATATATATTTTTTGTCTAGAACTTCTACAATATTCTAGTTATGATTCATTCTGTTATTGTTGAGTAAGATTCTACTTATGGATATATAATATCATTATTAACATTTACTTGTTAATGGAAATTTAGTCTGTTTTAATTTTTAATTATACAAATAAAATTTCTGTGAACATTTGTGTATAGTTTTGTGTAGATACATAATTTTATTTCTCTTCGGTAAATATCTAGGAATGGGATGTCTAATTAGTATAGTATGTATAGGTTTGGCTTAAAAAAAGAAAAACTGTCAAATTGTCTTCCAAATTGGTTTATTCATTTTATACTACCATATCAGACCTAGAAAAGGAGTTTATTATTTAACTCTTTTACTAAAAATATTTGCTAGGATAAATTTTTAATATTTATTTTTATTAAACTGTATAAAATATAATTTTATTGTGTTAAATTTAGAGTTGTGAAAAACAAAATATAAAAACTCATAAAATATCCTATATCATTCCAGGGCTTACTAGGCATTTATGCATTTAAACAGATTAAATTTCTATTTGATCTATTTTTTTTCCCTTTTTTGAATTTGTTAACATCTTCAAGCCATTTCTCTATGTGACACACTGGTTTAGAAGCTAAAGATAGAACAAGAACCAGATTACCAAATTCTTACTTACACAGAACAAACTTTGGTGAGAGAAGGAATACACAATAGTTATGTCAATATATACAAAGCCAAATAAATAAGCAATGTCAGTGTAAGTACTAAGGAGAAAATAGGAAATAACTGTGTGCCAGAGAGTGACCAAAGTGGGAAGTTGTAGAAAGTCCACAGATAATATAGCTAGCCTCTCAGATATCTTCTTGGAAATGAGACGGAGATAAAGAGAAAGAATCAGTCATGGGAAGAGCTGTGGAAGAACAGCTTAACACAGTCCATGGAGAATATAATGAGCAGGAAGAGGGAACAGTTTTAGGAGCCACAGCACACTGAACAAAGGAGAACATTAAATGAGTTTGGAGAGGTGTGCCACACACAGAAAATTACAGTCATGAAGGTCATCAGAAATCATTTTGGCTTTATATGTTTATTTGTTTTAAAACAGAGGGATTACATGATCTTACTTAAAATTATAAAACCACATTTTGGCTGCTAAGTTGGTAGTAAGGGCAGAATTAAAATCAGGAGTAAATGTCAAGATACTCTTCCAGCAGTACAGATGAATGTTGAAGTGGCTTAGAGAAATGGGGAGACAGAGTGGCTTAGAGAAATGAGGAGACAGAGAAAGTGGACAAATTTAGAATATGCAGCTGTATTCATTGTTGGATTAAATATGAATTGCGGGAGGGCATTAATGAGGAAAAAAATTGAATCAAGAATGGCTCCTAGTCATTGGTTTCAGTTTGACTTAACACCCTTTATGAAGAAGGATAGAATAGGTTTTGGGAGGGAGAAAGTGTTCTAATTTAAATATATTATGCTTAACATTCCTTTTGGTATTGGTAGTGATTTTTTTAAGTTATATGATGGATATGAGAAACTCAAGATCAATGAGAGATCAGCACTAACATTGCAAATTTAACTTAATTCATTAGCAAATAGGTATTTAAAATCATTGGATTGGATGAAGTTACCTAAGAACTGAATATATATATATATTAGAAAGTCAGATCTACTTTCAGGCACTCCAATGTTACTTAAGTTTGTTAGAGGAGAAAACAGTATATGAGAGTGAAAGAAAGGCAGTTAACAACGTTGGGCAAGATTGTAGTTAGTGACTCTAGCAGAAATAATTTTAGCAGAGCAGTAGAATCAGAAAATGGGTGGATAGATGAAAGAGCAAATATAATGTAGGTAATCTTTCAAGTGCTTCTTCTAAAGTACATTTGTGTACTGATAGAAATGAGCCAGAGGAAAGGAGGAGTTGACATTACAATTGAAGGAGGGGATAATTGTAGGAAATCGTTCCTTGAAGTGTAAGAGCAAATGGGATCCAGGACACAAGCAGAAGGATTTGTCTTTTGTAGATGCGGGATCACATCTTCAATGAAATAGAAGGCAAGGAAGATTATGTAATTTGTAAATTTTTGTTTTTAATTTTATAATTAACAACAAGCCATGTAAATTTTCTGATGTCCTTCTATATTATATAATATAATTTTTAAACTGTGGTCTTATTTTTAATTGATTTTTCAGGATCCATGGGGAAAACTAATTTGGAAAGTTCAAGGAACAAAAAAACAGTGGCTGTTAGCAAAAATTATGTGAAAGTTTCTTCTGAAAGGTTTCTTACTGCATTCCAGGGGATTCTGGATAATGTTTTGATCATTGTTATATAACCCATATATTAAACATTTTTTCTTAATGATATATTTACCTTAATTGAAAAGGATATAGTCAACACTCTGCCTTTCACTGTGTGTCTAAATTAGGAATAAACTAAGATTTTTACATGACAAAATTAGTAGAAGTCAAGTTTACCTTTCTGTCTTCCTGAAATCCTAATTTTGTAAAGCTTTTCTTGTTCCTAAGTGTTTTGGTGGTAGTGCCAACTCAACTGCCTGCTCCTAGAAGACCACAAATGAATGCTATCGTCAGGAGTCACTTGCACTTAAGGTCATTGATTCTCCTTTTCTTTCCCATAACTCGTAGCCAGAGTGGGTAATCACACAGATATGCACAAACACAGACACACACACACACACACTTTCTAGACTCATAATATTTGAAAGTATACAATAGATATCATGCCTATGATCTATTTAAAAATATATCCGTAACAACTTAATACCATTCTGCTGGTTTTCAGTTAATTTTTGTGACATGTTTTATATCATTTTTTTCTGTGTCTTTAGTTAAACTAGGAATAATAAATTGTATGCTATCAAATTTCATATTATATACCTCAGTTCTTGCTAGTTCTATATAACTAAGCCACTAAATATGTCAGCATGGAAGTGTGGGCCCTTGGCTCTTGGCACTGAAACAGATACCCAAAATGAAAGCAGAAAGCAATTTTGTTAAGACAGTACAGTATCAAGGTGGGGGTGGTGGGCAGGTTTAGAGGTGACAAATGCCTTGAGGCTACAGGTGTTCTTTTTTGTGAGTAGGGTCTAGAGTCATAGACAGTGTGATCTGTAATGGAGGCTGCTTCTAATCATTTGGGGGACTCCTCCCTCATGCTGGGAAGGGGAGTTTTTGACCCTATAAGGTTTGTACCAAAATCTTCATGACAGCCTTTCTCCATTCAGGGGCTATAACTGCAATGCAAATGTTTTATAATGAGTCTAGGGGTTACCTCGGGGCAGGTGGAAGAGGAGAGGCATGCTCTGGAGCTGTGGCTCTTGGTTTGTTAGCCCCAGGGTCTTGGGAGCCACAAGGTCAGAATGTGCCTTTGGACTTCTAATGTGTAATTAATTTATCATTGTCCTTGCTCCCAGCTCATGTCTAACTGCCTACACTAAAACCTTAAGGACTTGGGACTCTGTAAACTTTCAGGTCAAGAGACGAAGTTTTCTTGGGATATTCCTTCCTCTGTTCATATCTAGCTTTTACCTAACAGATATATATTAAGATTTGTCACCAATATAGAAAAGTTTTAGCCTGATAATACATAATATTATATTCCCTATTTAAGTATTAATGGGATTTCTAAGACTATCCTTTTCAAACTTGGTAAGTTTAACTGGCATAATTACTCATACCCTTCATTATCAAATGTGTTTTCAGATTTGAATATACAATTTATTATGCAAATCCAGTTGCACAATAAATTATGTATTTCTAAATGTTATGCATCTGTATTTACATATTTCTATATCTATGTTTATATATCAATAACTATAAATAAAAATGATTATATAGAATAATGAGAGATCAATATTGCTAAGAAAATAATATACTTGATAGAATATCACTAATTTAGATTGCAATCAAAAAGATATAATATGATATTGGGCACCTGAGTGGCTCAGTGAGTTAAAGCCTCTGCCTTCAGCTCAGGTCATGATCTCAGGGTTCTGGGATTGAGGCCCACATCGGGCTCTCTGCTCAGCAGGTACCCTGTTTCCTCTGCGCTCTATCTGCCTGCCTCTCTGCCTACTTGTGATCTCTCTCTGTCAAATAAATAAAATCTTTAAAAAAACCTTTAAAAAATGATATGATATGATATGGATGTTGTTTAGATCATATTCAGGAAAACAATTATGGGTAATTAGCCTATCTGGATAATTAGTCTAATTATGCATGGCATTTCTCACATTTTCTATATATTGCAAAGAAAATCCTTCTGATGTTTATGGAGGAAGTTGTCATTTTGGAAAAGCATACAATTTAATTATTTAAGGTTGATTTAAAATAAGATCTTTGGTAAATACATCTATAAAAATTATAGATTGTATGAACGCAGTGCTCATTTTATAAGCACTGATTCACTTAAAAACAACAGATTGATTTTAGTAATACAGTGTCATATTTTCTTAAAAAAAAGATTTATTTATTTATTTTAGAGAAAAAAAGTGAGAGAGATAGCACGTGCATGAGCAGGTTAGGGGGGGAGGGAGAGAATCTTCAAGTAGACTCCCTGCTCAGTGTGGAACCCATGCAGCGCTCAGTCACAGGACCCCAAAATCATGATCTGAGCTGAAACTCAGAGTTCAATGTTGAACAACTGAGCACCCAGGTGCCCCAAGAGTCACATTTTTAAAGGTTGGTTATATTTATTTTTCTCAATATAACTTGGAACTATGTTTCTTTGAACCATATGTTTATGTTTCACATGACAGACCTGTTGAAGTTATAATTTTATATTACTATAACTCAACATTCACTTAAACTAGGTTTTTGTTACAATGTCACAACTTTTCATTCAGACTTAACTTTGAAAAGAAAAGCAACTGCTAAGTACGTTAGTACAAATACTTTAATTAAATATGAATTTATGTTTTCTAGATTTATAACAATAATTTATTTCTATATTAATTGATTAATTCCTACAAAAAATCAGACGCATTCATCCTTTATAATTTTTTTCTTAATGAGGTAGCATTTTAGATAAATCAGACTTATATATTTCACTGTTTATTTCTTATTAAGTTGATAAAACCATTCTTACTAAATAGTTAAAGGAAATGATGAATTACGTATTTTCAACATCTGGCAATAATTTTTAACATAAGTTTTCAAAAATAGTATTTTATAAGGGATATAATTTTCCCAATTTTAAAATTTTGATTACCATAGCACACTATTGATATAGATATCCTGTGGTTGTGGAGATATTTCTATGCCTTTCAAATTATTGTAACTAGTCCTTCAAACTAACTTGTCCTTGAAATTATTTCATACTGCACTATTTCACTTATGGAGAAGGCTTACTTACTAAATAAATTTGATAATTAATTAATAACATATATATCAGCATGTATATCAACACACACACACAGTGATGGAGAGTATTGGCTTTGAATTCAGAGAGAACTAGTTTATACCATCTTGCATTGACTTCGTCACTCAGGTGAAGATAATATCTATCAGATTTCTTTCCTTCCTCTTTTCTTTCCTTTTTTCTTTCCTTCCTTTCTCCTCACACCTAGAAGGATATGGAAAAAAGGGAATTTTTGTGCATTGTTGGTGGGAATGTAAATTGGTGCAGCTACTATGAAAAACAGTATGGAGTTTCCTCAAAAAATTAAAAATAGAAATGCTATATGATCCAGCAAGTCTACCTCTGGGCATTTATCTGAAGAAGACAAAAACGCTAACTAGAAAGCTATATGCACCCTATGTTCATTGCAGCATTATTTATATTAGACAAGCTATGGAAGCAACAGAAGTATTGACTGGTAGATGAATGAATAAGGATGATGCAATATGTACTTATAATGGAAATATAATTCTATTGTGACAATATGGATGGACCTAAAAGGCATTATACTAAGTGAAATTAGTCAGATAGAAACAAATACCATGTGATTTTTCTTAAATGTGGAACCTAAAAAGAACAAAACAAGCACATGAAACAAAACAAAAACAACTCATAAATACACAGAACTTGCAGTTACCAGAGGGAAAGAAGGTGGAGGAATGGGCAAAACAGGTGGAGTATAAGGTCTAAACTTCTTCCAGTTATAAAACAAATGAGTTACAAGGACATAAAGTACAGCATAGAGAATATGGTCCATAACATTGTAATAATTGGGGCACCTGAGTGACTCAGTTGAGCACTGGACTCTTGATTTGAGCTGGGGTCATGTTCTTGGGTGGTTGATTGAACCCAATGTCAGGCTCCATGCTCAGCTTGGAGTGTGCTTGGGATTCACTCTCTCCCTCTGCCCCTCCCACTGCTCGCATGCACAATAAATAAATAAATAAGAAAGAAAGAAAGAGAAAAAGAAAGAAAGAAAGGAAGAAAGAAAGAAAGAAAGAAAGAAAGAAAGAAAGAAAGGAAGAAAGGAAGAAAGAAAGGCAAATAAATCTTTTTAAAAGGTAATAATATTGTAATAACTTTGATGACAGATAGTAATTAGATATCACGTCTGTTATTTATAAAAGTACATAAGTGTTGAATCACTATTTTGTATATTGGAAACTGACAATGTTTTATGTTAACTATATTTCAATAAAATCAAAAATAAAATCATCTATTAAAAAGAAAAGAGAGAGGGAGAGTGAAAATATTTGTCTAGATTTAACATCTCCATCCAGATGAAGTTTGCATCACTTTAAAAAATAGGATAAAAAATAATGCTATTAGGTCTTCTCTAAGGTTTATTTCTATTCTTTTGATTTGGAAAAACATCAACATTTACCTCCAAATGTATAATGCCCTTCTCTCTTTTCACACTAGAAAAAACTCCTACTACTGGTGGTGCCTGGGTGGCTCAGTTGGTTAAGCGACTGCCTTCGGCTCAGGTCATGATCCCGGAGACCAGAGATGGAGCCCCACATCAGGATCCCTGCTTGGCAGGGATCCTGCTTCTCCCTCTCTCACTCCTGCTGCTTGTGTTCCCTCTCTGGCTGTGTTTCTCTCTGTCAAATAAATAAATAAATAAAATCTTTAGAAAAAAAACAAAACTCCTCCTATTCATTGCTATGATCAAATTAAAAAGTTTCCTCATTACTATCCTGTCTCACGAACTCCTCTCACATTCTGACCAAGGCAACATTTTCTCCTTTTTTTGGCTTCTACAACACTTTGTTCATGGCATGGTAGAGTGCCAATTACTTGCTTACAAATCTGTCTCTTCTAATAGAACAAATTCTTCTAAAGCAGAGAGCATATGCTATTTCTTCTGATTATTCCCAGGACTCTGTCAATGTTTATTGATTATGTATGAATACTAAATTGTTTGTAACCGTAACTGAAAGAGGCATGGTAGTTTTCAAACTTAATTGTTGCTGATTCCCACTATAGGGATAAGCAGATTTACTAAAATTCATAAATTAATTGCACTATTTTCTAGAATATTATCAGTAGCCACATCAAAACCTGAAAATACCTCTGACAAAATGCCCAAATAACAAAATTTGTTATACAGTTTGTTGCATAACATACAAAGCCATTTTAATAAATCTGAATACAAGTGCCTGTCTCATTTCATTATTTCAAGCCAACTATCACTTTGCATTTCAAATCTGTGTACATCAATAATACAATAATGATAAGCACTTAGATTCTGAACATGAGTCCTAATCAGTAGATCTTTTTCAAAGAAGCAAGAGCATTTTAATTTGCTACATTTTAACATGTTCAATAAAATCAGAACAGTGTCTAATAATGAAACAAATTACTATCCATAATGTTCAACTGCTAATTATTTGTCAGAAGTCATATTTCTTTTTTCTTTCTTTTTTTTAAAGATTTTATTTATTAGACAGAGAGAAACACAGACAGAGAGGGAACACAAGCAGGGGGAGTGAGAGAGGGAGAAGCAGGCTTCCCGCCGAGCAAGGAGCCCAATGTGGGACTCGATTCCGGGTCTCCAGGATCATGACCTGAGCCGAAGGCAGTCGCTTAACCACTGAGCCACCCAGGCACCCCAGAAGTCATATTTCTAAAATCATCATGATCTAGTAATTTTTAAAAGAACATTTAAAGTTATTTGGTATTTTTTTTCTCTTTGGAAATGTTTTGCAAGCCTGCTAAATTGGATATTTTATTTGTTGATTCAGAAGTATATATTACATGGAGATGTCTATTGGCATTTACACAAACTTTGCACATACCCCTTTATTATACATGTATTTCAGAAGTGGTATATATTATTGTATAATGTGTATAGGCAACTGTTCACCAAAGGCATTTCAGCAATTGTTTTTCAAGGTACTATAATTATTTTAGAAGCACTATTATTAATATTATTGATGTGTGTTTGAAAACTTGAGAATTACAGATAGATTAGGAGCACTGGGTATTATATGTAAGTGATGAATTCCTAGATTTTACCCATGAAGCTAATATTACACTATCTTTTAACTAATTTGAATTTAAATAAAAACTTGGAAAAAATGAATAAAAGAGACAACATCAGCTTGAAAAAAAGAATATAATTGACAGAAAACAAAAAATATAGTTAAGCTATTGTCTAAAGATGTCCTTATTCTATGGATCATGGGCTTCCAAAAACAGTTTATGAAACTGAGAATTACCAAAAAGAAACTCAAGTATTTTGAAATACAGATAATCTTCCTCTCAGCCTCTCATAACAAATGGATATTGCTAATGTAGGTATATCTTTCTATATTCAAAAAAATGCTGGGACAAGTAAACAAGCAAAGAAACAAAATCCACTAAATCCAAACACAGCAAACAAAATTTTGAGCCAGTACTCTTTAAAATTCTTCCGCTCTGCCACCTTCTCCATCCTTTCACACTCAAGTAAATGTATTGGAAGATTGCCCTAGATTACATATCCTTACTGTCTTACCAGTTTACATCTCAAGCTACCACAGTCTTTGTCCATTAGGACTCCATTTTCATCAGTGATCTTCCAGTACCTTATCCTTGATGTCTTTTAATTGTCATTTCCCTTAGTTAACTTTTCTAAAGGATCAGGTTTGTTTGCCAGTCCCTTTAGTTCAAGCAGCTCTGGCTTCTGGGTCCTCTTTTTATCATGTTGACTACTTGCCTTCTGCTTGCTTCTTAGATGAGAGGACTAGAGAATTAGAACTCATCTAATGATTGGAACAGGAAATAAGTTTTTCTGGTATCAGAACTGTGAAGTCTGACAAATTCAGAAATTATGTAATAACCAGGAACCAAAATGTGATGACATATAAAGAAAATTTTCAACAAACAGAAAAGATAGAATTGTATGACAGACATAGTTTTGACATTTTCTTAACAAGTTCTTTCTTTTTTTTTCTTTTGAAAAGGAATGTAAAAGAGCTTTCTTGAGGAAAAGGTTACTTTCTATTTGTGGAGTCAAAAAATATAACTAGCAATTATATAACAGTGAGTAAATTCTTGGGCAAAATTTTGCATTATATACTCTGGAACAATTATACATGATATGATTTTCCCCTAAAGTTTATGCTGTCAGATTTTTTTTCATTCCAAGCACTTTTTTTTTTCAGTATAAGTACATGGGTGTCTATACCTTCAACAAAGAAAATGTGTTAATAAATAGTGAACATACATCACCAGCTCCAAGACCTCTGCCCCAGAGCCATACATTCAATTATCCACTGGACCTATGTCTTTTGATATCACAAGACTTAATCTTCCTGAGGATATCCCACAAATATGATTGTGTCATTCCCCTAGAGAAAGTTCTTCAAAACATTGTACTTAAACCTCCAGGATAAATACAAACACATTAGAATAACATGAAAGTACCTTTAATAACCAGTTTCTGCCTAAATTTTTAACGTCATATCCTGACATCAATACAGAAATTACTGTATATGCAGAATGTGGTGTACTCTCATTATTTTCTGACTATTTTCTTTTGCCTACTGACACCTTTGCTTCTCACTTCCATAGCGCTGATTCTTTCTTCAAGTTTCAGGTTTTCTCCATCTTAGTTTCCCTACTGTTTAACTTTTCTCCAGTTAGATTTTCTCTGAAAATCTCCCTTTCCCCTCCACCCCGGTGGGATACAGGTGGGTGTGCCTTATCCTCCCATTTTTTACAGTTAATTCATGGAGGACCTACTTACTGTATTTGTAATTACTCATTTGCAGCTTATATTTTGAAGGCAGCCCATAAACCCCTTGAAAGAAGGGATTGTACATTTCTTGCATTTTCCTGATATTTAGGATATGACCAAAATATTTTGATCAATATATTTGGATTCACTAAAATAAATTTAAGACAGAATTATTTTCAAGATGTTTTCAAAGTGAAGTTAAAACAGAAGATAATAGAATATAAAATATAAAACCTTAGAAAACATAATATAAGATGTGACAAAATCAAATATAAATCAAAAAGAAAAAAGATGGGGGGGGCGCCTGGGTGACTCAGAGAGTTAAGCCCTTGCCTTCAGCTTAGGTCACAATCTCAGGGTCCTGGGATTGAGTCCCACATCAGGCTCTTTGCTCAGCAGAGAGCTTGCTTCCCCATTTTTCTCTGCCTGCCTTTCTGCCTATTTGTAATCTCTCTCTGTGTCAAATAAATAAATAAAATCTGAAGAAGAAGAAGAAGAAGAAGAAGAAGAAGAAGAAGAAGAAGAAGAAGAAGGGGGGAAGGAGGAGAGGAAGAAGAAAAGAAGGAGGAGGGGAAGAAGAAAAGAAGAAGAAGAAAAGAAGAAGAAGAAGAAGAAGAAGAAGAAGAAGAAGAAGAAGAAGAAGAAGAAGAAGAAGAAGAAGAAGAAAAGAAGCAGAAGCAGAAGCAGAAGCAGAAGCAGAAGCAGAAGCAGAAGCAGAAGCAGAAGCAGAAGAAGAAGAAGAAGAAGAAGAAGAAGAAGAAGAAGAAGAAGAAGAAACAACGTGGAAACGTGGGGACACCTGGGTGGCTCAGATGTTAAGTGTCTGCCTTCAGCTCAGGTCATGATCCTAGGGTCCTCCCTTTCCTTCTCCATCTGCTTATGTTCCCTCTCTTGCTGTGTCTCTCTCTGTCAAATAAATAAATAAATAAATATATTTTAAAGAAGAAACCTGGACATGGTCTCCTAGGTGTCACAGTTGGTTAAGCATCTGTCATTAGGCTCCCTGCTCAGTGGGAAGTCTGCTTCTCCCTCTTCCTCTTCCCCCTCTTCCCCTCACTCCTTTCTTGTGTTCTCAATCTATCTCAAATAAATAAAATATTTTTTTTTAAAAAAAGAGAAGGAACATGGAAAGAGGAAAGGTAATGTTAGTGGAGTCCAGCAAGGACAAGGGCATCAATAATTTGGAGTGTGAAGAATGGAGTCCATAGTGACCAGAGTTGTAAAATAAAGAGTTCAGAGAAGAAGAGGTGACAGCTATTCTGAAGGCAGAAAAGCGATGCATCAAAGACATATTTTTAATTAACATTAGTGTAGATGTGATGATCTGTACAAACTAGCCTCTCCTTTATTATAATACTTTTTAATACAAGCATGAGTGAATGTTCTGCATCCAGTAAAAGTCAACTGGAGAAGTTTTATGGACTGAATGTTTGTGTCCCTCCAAAATTAATATGTTGAAGCTTTAACTTGCAGACTGATAGTATTTGGAATTGGGGCCTTTGAAGGTAATTAAATTTAGATGAGGGTATGGGATGGGGCCCCATTATAGGATTATTATCCTTATAAGTAGAGGAAGAGAGACCGAAGCTCCCACATGGGGGACAGAGCCATGTGAAGACATGGCAGGAAGGCAAATGTTTGTTAAGGAGAAAGAAGGCTCTTAGGGACAGAATTGGCCAGCACATTGATCTTGGATTCTCCACAGCTCCATGGTTGTGAGAAAGAAATGTCACCCAGTCTATGGTATTTCACTATAGCTCGCTAATGTAAGACGGATTCACTGTATACCAACAACATTATTTTGACAATCAAAATTTCTGACTTACTTGTAGACTACTCTGTTGGAATCATAAACCACAATCCATTGGAAAGGAAAAGTACACTATAATAAAGCCCATTTAAGATAATTAAAGTTATAAAATCAAAATATATGTAATAAAAACCTATCTGGATGGCACCTGGGTGTTTCAGTTGTTAAGCGCCTGTCTTTGGTTCAGATCATGATCCCAGGGTCCAGGTATAAAGTCCCACTTCAGCGTCCCTTCTCCCTCTCCTGCTTCCCTGCTTGTGTTCTCTCTCTCTCACTGTCTCTGTCAAATAAATAAATAAAATCTTAAAAAAAATGATCTGGGAAGAGGTATGATAAAGATATCTGAGCAGACTGAGTTAAAAGTTCACTTTACATGGAATGGCACTACATAGTATAGAGTTGTCAAAATCTAAAGTCCAAAATATTTATTTGGTAATACCAGATGATTTCTATATTTATCTCTTTATGAACTAAGCTTTTAATAAAATGTATAAGAGGCAAATGAACAATGACATAAAGTTCTTTATTCAGTACCGACTAAATTTAATGTGCATATGGTCTTTACAAATTTTATGGTTTAAGATTTGCTGTTATTTTATTGGAAACTATTGCAAGATTATCAGCATTACATATTTATGTCCACAGACATTCTATCTACACTTTGAGTATGCCACTAATAAAGAAATGAATGTGTAAGATTCAAAACTTTATGATTCCAGTTTTTAGGTTTCTCAAAGGTGTAGTTAATTAAATCAAAGGGAACAGTACATAGCTCTGTAATTTTTTAGGCTTAAGAAAGTAGGGGCCGCCTAAAGTGTTAGGTATCTGGAATCTTCTGGCAGTTGGGTATGTGCGTATTCTGAATCTAAGAGTGTTAGAGCCTAATGATGGAAGGAATGGGGTCAGACTGCCATTCTCAGAGTTGGAGCTCTTTGAAGATAGCTAATCATTAAAGACTGTTTAGGAGCATTTTAGTAAAACTAATATATCTAGAAAATTCTAGGTCATTGAATGCTTATAAGGATACTTTTGTAATGTGACTAAGTTCAAAATGACTGAAAGAGAAGTAGAAATTGAACAAACTGACAGATATGCAAAATGTGATAAGAGAAGAATGTGTGGAATTTAATGCCTTGTAGGACAGAATTATAGCAAGCAGAGGGAACAGAAGGAAACAATTCTAACACTGAAATAAAGAAAACATTGATGGGTGCTATAAATGGCTTATTCAATTTTCCTTCCAAATTCTTACGTGTGTGCTTTTTCTTTATAATAGATCCCCCCAAAGCTATCAACTACATACCCCAGCTTCCCTTCCAGTTAAAATTCTGAATACAATTTAGGTTCTATTCATCAGATTTACTCTTACCCTATTTACTTTCAAAACCGGATTAAGTGAAGAAAAGTAAGTGTATTAGGTTTCTATTTTGCTGGTGTAGATACTGGCAGATGCAATGTGGTTCTGCGGTTCCTGGCTTTATGATGTTGTGGTTTTCTGCATTAGCAGTGGTAACATTCATATTTCTTTGCAAAGCCAATATAGTCAAGATTCTGACTCATGGATTCACACAATAATGAGTAGCTTTTACAATCTTAGCAGAGGCAGAGTAATTTGGGTGGCAGAGAGCTGTTTTAGAATTTTTGTCTATAACCTATTATTATTTCTACCCTTCCAATTATGTAGTAAGCAAACTGATGTCAGGTAGAAATTCTTTTCTATTCAAACTAGTTACTGTTTGTAATAGAAACTTAACCAAAATAGTGATTAAGAATGTTTTAATGCCAGTAACAGAAGAAGGGAAATTTTAAAAGACTGAAAAGTTAAAGGAGGATAAAGATGAATTTTCTTTCGTGAAATGTAAAGATTAAAAAGAAGAGAGGGAGGGAGGGAGGGAAGGAGGGAGGGAGGAAGGAAGGGAGGAAGGAAAGAAGAAGAGAGTAAGAGAGGGCAAGAGGGAAGGAGAGAAGGAAGGAAGGGAGCAACTGAAATTTTCATCTGTAAATAGGAAGATGGTGAGAAATAAATATTTGATAAAAAATCACATAGATAAGAGAAAGTAGGATTAAACTGATGTTTTAAAGGAAATAAAGATATAGGAAGAGAACAGTGACCATGGGACACAGCTTTTTGTGGTTATATCCAAAACAAAACTCCATATTAATAACAGCTTTGTAAGTGTACTATAATATTTAATAATAGCACAGGCTAATGAAATAGTAATATCTTCACTTAATAACATTTGAACTTTATTGTTTATAAGATTAAGTTGTTGAAACAAAGTAATAACAACAGGGCATATTCTGGCTACATCAATCCTTTGAACATGACTTTTCTTCATATTTCTTCATATTTATAGAGACAAGATAAAAAAATGTTTCGATAACCATATGGAAGATATGATTTCAAAAATGTTTCTATGCAGTTTTGGCTTGAATTATTGCTATTGCTTTCTTTTATCGATCTGATTAAAGATATAATTACAATGCATAAATATAATGAAAGAAGCGTTATGCAGATGAAATTGCACATGGGTTGCATCAAATGACTAATTGTTTTTCCTCTTAAATACTGTAATTAGTCACAGTGTGACCTTGAGCTGGCCATTTAACCTCTCTAGGCCATAGCCAGATTTTTCAACTTTAACAGAGAATTTATATATTTTTAACCTTCCTACATTCTTTTGACTCCTGAAAGATCTATAGCAGGGAGCTAAGAGTTCATACTGTGAAATCATGTAGACTTAGGTTCACATTTCAGCTGAGTAATTTCTAGTGATGTGACTTTGGTAATTTATGTCAGTTCATTATGTCTCTTACATTCTATAAAAGGCGAATGACAGAACCAACCTCACAGAATTATTATCTACATTAAATGAGATTGTATTCTCATATATATGTATATTTGTTCATTTGTTCCTTATTTGTGCATTCAGATGATGTCAAACATTTTAAGATGGCACTACTCTTAATAGCTAAACTTCTATTTGTAATATTTAATAATTACAGCAACTTGAAATACACATTTTTCCATTATGAGAGTATTCATTAACAACTTATATTCTAACATTTTCTCAATTTGGCATATTTTCATAAATAAGTAAATTAATGTCTAATATTATAGGAAATGAATATATTATACTACTAGAATAAATATCATGGGATTTTCAATAGCCTTAATGGCTACCAATTTAGAAAATTATGTCAGAAGTAATTCATTCAGTATTGATTATTGATAAAGTTCATTTTAATAAGAGCTTAATTTTTTTTTATTTCTCTTTATTTTTAAAAGCAGGGGTTTCTGAAAGCTAAAAATCAATGAATAATTGCATGGTTAGAATGCTTTTTTTTTTTTGTAGTGGTAGCTCATTGTGGTTTTATTTATTTTTTAAATTAATTTATTTATTTTCAATGTTCCAAGATTCATTGTTTATGCCCCACACCCAGTGCTCCATGCAATATGTGCCCTCAGTACCCACCACCTATCCCCCTGCCCCCTCCCCTCCAAGACCTTCAGTTTGTTTCTGAGTCCAAAGTTTCTTATGTTTTGTTTCCTTCCCTGATTTACTCTACTTTCCATTTCTTTTCTTTCTCCTGTCCTCTATATTACTCCTTATGCACCACAAGTAAGTGAAACCATGTGATACTTGACTTTCTCTATTTGGCTTATTTCACTTAGCATAATCTCTTCCAATCCAGTCCATGTTGCTACAAAAGTTGGGTATTCATCCTTTCTGAGGGAGGCGTAATATTCCGTTGTATATATGTACCATATCTTCTTTATCCATTCATCTGTTGAAGGGTGCTTTTATTCTTCTGATCCAAGTCATGCCTTGCAAATGTAAAATTTTATTTTTTACTTTTTAATTTTTATTATTATTTTTATGATAAAATTTATAATCATACCTTCAAGTGACTAGAGTATATATCACAGATTACTTAATAATCTCACAATTTCATTTGAAGAAACAGAGGTCCAGAATTCCTAAATGATTTGTCAAGAATAACAATGCAAGCCAGTGACATCAATGGAATATGAACAAATTCCAATTCTTAGAAGAGGAAAATGATATGATTGTAATAATGATTACTTTACCTATAGTGAGAATGTACATTTAAAAATAATTTTCAGTATTTTATAATGTGCTCTTTTTTATGAAAGCAAATTGACAATATTTCATTGAAATTAAGAAATATATCACTTTATTGGAGAACTAAAAATATAAATTATTACTAGGAAAGACTTCATAGAAATTTGAAAAGCTTGGCATCAAAATTTCTTACTGCTCATATTCTAGGAAGTTAGTAATATGTGATGACTTTATTGTATAATTTGGGAAATGATATGCTTCTCTCGAGTCTTTAGAATGATTTATGCTCATTACTTATGAGTTTCATAACAGGATTTGAAAGTAGTATGATGGCTAATGAATTATAGGTTTGGGTGACAATTTAGTGCAAACCACTTTTCATGAGTTACATTGTATTTTCCTTTTATATACTTCTGAACATCAATGCCAAATTGCAGAAGGTACATGTGTCTTTTCTCCTTTTCTTTCTCTTTGCTAATTGATTGCTTATTTCACTGTAGGCCTTTAATATAAAGAACATGAAAATATTTACAAATTAATACTTATTATTATTTTTTTTTTACTATTCTCCTTTCTAATGAGATAAGAGCTATTAGGTAGAAGTTTGGAAATAAGGAACCAACATACTTTTAACTACCGCATTATAGTTGCTGAAAAGAGCATGGTTAGTCACTTAATAAGAGGGTATCAGTGACTAGCAAGTACAGGACAGAAATTACCTAAAATGGGCAGTCACACAGAGGGAAATGGTGCCTGGGGATACAGTGAATGCATCAAACAGGTTAGGAACATTGATGCCTTTAGTTTTACTCCTACTTAGCAAGGCCTGGAATGTTTAACAAAGCAAATGAATTATAACTGGTGTTTTAACTGGAAACCATTCTAAGTAATAAGACTGTTTCCAGCAAGAACCAGTCACTTTTTCATTCAGTAATATAAGTCATGGTCATACTGGGTAGAATGTCCCTTACAAAGAGTCTCATTAGTCACAAGGAGGAGGTGGACAGTTAAAGTTAGATGAAATACTTTGTAATTTGTCTAGGACAATCCCAGGAGGCTACACCTGTTTTCTCAACATATTTCAATAGCATTGCTTTCCCTCTAAAAAGTGCATGAGTTTCAGATATAAAAGTATATGATCCCCTTATTTATAGCCCCCACAAACCCATGAGTTGTATGCACACACACACACAGGTACCTCTAAGTATATTATTTTAAGCTGCTAGAAACCAAAAATCCACTAATAAAACTCTTGAAAGCAGCAAGAAAGAAAATATGCATTACAAACAGAGTAACAAATATAGGAATTGCAGGCTACTTCTTAAAAACTATACAAGTGAAAAGATAATAAAGTTACAAATAAGGGGCGGAAAGATAAAAGAAAAAATACCCCCAATTTTAATTACAATAAAAATGCCTTCAAACAATATTAAAAAGAATAAAGGATATCAGATAAACAACCAGTAGAAATACACTGTGATAGACTGAGTCATTCTGCCCCAGTGATGTCCACATCCTAATATCTGGAACCTGTATGCTATCTTATATGGCATGAACTTTGCAGATATGAATAATTTAAGAAACCTCAGATGGAGAAATTACCGTGGATTGTGCGGGTGGACTCTAAAAGCAACCACAACTGTCCTGAAAATAGGAAGACAGATGGATATTTGAAGGGGGAGAAAATAAGGTGATCATGGAGGCAGATTGAAGTGATGGTACCATGCAAAGAAATGCCAGAAGTCATTAGAAACTGAAAGAGGTAAGGAATAGATTCTCCTCTGCAGTCTATGGAGGGAGCAAGGCTCACACCTTGACCTCAACCCAGTGATACTGATTCAGACTTCAGGCCTTCAGAACTGTGAGGAAATAAATTTACTGTGGTTTGCTGTATTTTGTTATAGTAGCTATAGAAAACAATACAGAAAAATTTAAAAGGAAAATTTTTAGGCAAAAGGAATATGACACAAGAAAGTATAGATCTACACAAAGAATTGGAGAACAATACAAAAGGAATATATGAAGATCACAATAAATTTATTTTTCTTATCTAACAGCTCTAAAATACAAACTAAAAATAATAAAAGCAAATATTTTAAAAATATAAAACAAAGTATTAATATTAAGCCAGTAGTGGATATATACATGTATATATAAATTCATCAAGAATAGAGTGGAAAAATACAGGAAAAAGAGCCATAACAAAGATGGAACATTTAGACCACTGCCACCAGAATGGTATACATATATTTTTTTCAGGATGGTATATTTTAATCCAATCTTAAGATTTGCATTGAAATTAAATTGTCTAAATATCAAATAAGGGATATATTGTCAGATTGAAAACAAAGCAAGACTTAGTCATATGCTGTCCACATGAATCCCATTTTTTAAAAATATTTTAATTGTTTATATATTTTTTTAAAGATTTTATTTATTTGACAGAGAGAAATATAGCCAGAGAGGGAACACAAGCAGGGGGAGTGAGAGAGGGAGAAGCAGGCTTTCCGCCAAGCAGGGAGCCCAATGTGGGGCTCGATCCCTGGTCTCTGGGATCATGACCTGAGCCGAAGGCAGTTGCTTAACCAACTGAGCCACTCAGGCACCCGAATACCATTTTTTTAAAGGATTTTTTTTTATTTATTTGTCAGAGAGAGAGAGAGAGAGAGAGCACACATAGTGGGTGGGGAGGGGCAGAGGGAGAAACAGGCTCCATGTTACCAAGGACCCCAATGTGGGACATGATCGCAGGACACTGGGATCATTACTTAAGCTGAAGGTACACACTTAACTGACTGAGCCACTCAGGCATCCCATGAATCCCATTTTTGAATATAAATATTCAGATACATTAAAAGAAAAACTATGAAGAAGATATCTTATGGAAACATAATTATTATCTGCAGGTCTCAGAAAAATTAGATCTTAGAAAATGGGATATTATAAGGGACATAGTAATATATTACATGATTATAAAAAAAATTCTTCAAAAAGACAACTTAAATAGAACTAATGATAGAACTAAACACTAGCTAAATTAAAACAAAAATTAGACCTAAAAATTGTGGTTAAATGTAAAACTTCAAAATATTTGAATAAAAAAACTAATAGAACTTAAAGGTGAAATAAACAAATTAAAATTATAGTTGAAGGCATAGCTAGTCTTTCCTTAGTAATCGATATGACAAGTAATCCAGAAGCTATAAAGAAATAGAAAAGATGAACCATAAAATCAATTAACTTGACCTCAATGATAACACTACAAATAACAGCAGCAAAATAATTGGTTATTTTAAATGGGCACAGAACATTGTTCAACCCTAACCATACCCAAGATTATTTAAAAAACTAAATACATATAAAAATTGAAATTATTCAAAGTGTGATCTCAAGCAATAGTGGAATTAAATTAATAATCAGTAAGAAAAAGATATCTGGGTTCTTACCCAAATAATTTGTAAATAAACAACACACTTCTAATTAACAGCTAGGTCAAAAGCAAAACATATGGACAGTAAGAAAGTGTTTTAAAATGAATGAAAATGGCAGTCTAATAGTAAGTATGTAGGATGTCGTTAAAACAATTTCCAGAGAGAAATTTGTAGCAATAATTGCTTCTATTAGGAAAAAAAGAAAGGTTTCAAGAAATAACCTAAGGTACTACTTTCAGACACAAAATACATAAGAGAAAATTACTCCAAAACAACTCTAAGAAATTAAATCAATAAAATTAAAAGCAAGAGAAAAAAGAGAAAATTCAAAAATCAAACCCTTTGTTCTCTGAAAAATAAAACAATAAAATCAATAAATCAAGCAAAATTGATCAAGAAAATAAGAGGTAAAACATAAATAATATCATGAATTAAAGAGGACTTCAGACTCTATTGATATTAAGAGGAAAATAAAGGGATATGAAGAATAGCTCTACCCCCAAAACTAGGACAACATATATGCAGTAGGTAAATGTGTTGAAACAAACTGCCAAAATCTGTTAAACAAGATATAGAAAAAGTAGAATATCACTACCTACTAAAAACGTTCAATTTTGAATTAAAAATGAGACAGCAAGGAAAACGCATATCCTGATGTCGTCACCAAATTTTAAAGAAGAAATAAACAAGTTGTGTACACACACACACACACACACACACACACACACACAGAGGCACTAATATATTGAAGAGGAAGCCAACATAGCATGGAAAACCAGATAGAGACATTACAGAAGAGAAAACCACAAACCAATATTGCTCATGGATATAGAGACAAAAATCCCTCAATAAAATGCTAGTAAACAAACATATCTCACAATACTTAAAAAAATAATAGAAATAATAATAAAAAATAATTAAAAAAATAATAAAAAAATAATAGAAAAAAAATAAAAAAGATAATATATTGGGACAGAATGCTGTTTTCCCCGAGAATACAAAGTGGGTTCAAGATCAAATCCATGTAAATCAGCATGCAGTAGACTAAGGAAAAAAAAATAAACAATCATCTCAAGAAAACCCTTGATAAAATTTAACATCCATTCATGATACAAGCTCTTAGGAAACTAGAAATGGAAGGAGACACTCTCAAACTGGTGAAGGATAGCTGCAAAACATGCCTGCAACTAACAATATGCATAATGGTGAAAGATTAAACGTTTCCCCCTAAAATGATTACCCCTATTCAACATCATACTGGTCAGTGTAAGAAAGAATGCAAAAAGATGTAAAGGACCTAGGGTTTGTAAAGAGAGATATAAAATGTATCTATGTTCAGATAAAGTGATTATATGAAAGTCCCAAAGACTTCTAAAACACTATTAGAATTAATGAATAAGCTTAGCTAGATAGGATGATTTAAGTTCATTATAAAAATTCAAACCAATCATAAAAGCAAACTAGTTCTACATATTAGTAATGAACAATCAGAAATTATGGGAGTATGCAATGTACATAAATTCACAGATGTGTATACACATCTACACGATTTTGATTCACCAAAAATATGAAATTTTAAAATAGAAATATTGTAACATTGATATAGCCAAACTATAAAAACCAATGAAAGAAAAAAATATATATACATGAATGAAGAGATATGACATGTTTATAAAATAGTAGCCTCAATATTGTTAAGATGCCTTCTCTCTCAATTGATGTATTTATTCAATGAAATTCCAACCAAAATTGCCATAGAATTTCTTTAAAAAATTATGAGGAAATTTGAAAGAATTGGATTACAATTCCAAAAAGTAAGAGAAGACTTATAAAAAGAAAAAAAATAGAGACCTTACATTAACTGGTTTTCAAATACACTATAAGGCAGTAGTAATGTAGAAACTGGTGCCAGAGAAAGAAGAGGGTACGTCCAGAATCAGACCCACACTAATACTGTCAATTTAATTTCTACAAAGATGCAAAATGAATTTAGTAGAGGAAAAAGTAGTTTTTCAACAAATGGTGCTGCACAAAAAAACTTTAATAAGTGTTAGCAATAAATAGATAGATAGATGATAGATGATAGGTAGATAGATGATAGATAGATATATCATACATACATACATACATAACTATAAATGCCATCCTAAAAAAAATTCCAAATGATTTACACCTACATAGGAAACCCAGAATTGTAAAATTTGTAGAAGAGAGAGCAGACAAAATCTTGTGACCTTGGATTAGGCACGAGGTAGCCTAATATAACACTAGAAAATTCATGAAAGAAAAAAAGAAGAGATGAACTGGACATTATCAAAATAGACACTTCTGTTGAACACACCATTGAGGGAGTGTAAAGACAAACCAACGACTAGGGTGAAAAATGATTTATCACATTTTAATTAAAAGATGTTTACAGAGAGTATTAAAAAGTAACACCTCTTGAAACTTACTAATAAGAAAGCAATAGCCAAAAAAGTCTGCTAAAGACTTCTATAGTCAATTCACAAAAAAGACATACATAGGGCAGAGAAGTTTAGGAAAATGTGAAGTAATGTATAGTGAGCTACCACCAAACATCTATTAAAATGGCAAAAAATAAATTAATGTTAATGTAAAACATTAGGTTCATACTAAGGGGAAGAATAATTGATTTTCATACATTGCTGGTAAGAATGAAAAAATGTTACATCTATTTTGGACAACTTTGTCCAAACTATTGTAAATAATGCACTGTGCTTACCATATAACCCAAATATCCCACATCTAGGTAATTATTAAAACATAATGGAAAAAAAAACTCTTCTTATAGAAACTTTTGTACATAGAAGTTTGTAATAGCTTTATTTGTCATTATAAAAATTGGTCAAAACTCCAAGTGCCTCTCAACAGGTTAACTGATATTAACTGTCATACATTCACATAATGGGATGTTACTCAGCAATAAAAGAATGAATTACTGATACTCACAAAAGCATAGATGAATTTGCTAGTGAAAGAAATCAGACTCAAAATTCTGCAACTGCTACCTGATCGTATTATTTATTTATTTATTTATTTATTTACCTATTTATTTATTTATTTATTTATTTTAAGGTTGTATTTATTTATCTTAGAGACAACACAAATGGGGAGGGGCAGAGGAAGAAGAAGGGAGAATCCTAAAGCAGCCTCCACAGACAGCATGGAGCCTGATGGAGGGCTCAGTCTCAACAACTCTGAGATCAGGACCTGAGTCAAAGTCAAGTGTCAGGTGCTTAACCACCTGAGCCACCCAGGTGTCCTTAATTGTATTTATATATAATATTCTGATAAAGGAAAATCAATAGAGACAAGAAGCATATTAGTGGTTCCCAGGGCTTACAGTGTGAGGAGGGATTAATCTCAAAGAAGAATATAGAATTGGGGGATAATTGAACTGTTCTATATCAAGACTGCAGTAGTAGTTTGAATGAATACTATTTCAAGTCTCACAGAACTGTACACTAAAAATGGTGAATGTCACTCTATGTAAATTATATTTCAGTAAAAGAGTGAAAAAATCAGAAAATATTTGTGAAATCAAATTACTCAAAGGTTTTTTTTTTTTGTTTTTTTTAAGATTTTATTTATTTACTTGACAGAGAGATCACAAGTAGACAGAGAGGCAGGCAGAGAGAGAGGAGGAAGCAGGCTCCCTACTTAGCAGAGCACGCCTGGATTCAGGACCCTGAGAACATGACCTAAGCTGAAAGCAGAGGCTTTAACCCACTGAGCCAGCCAGGTGCCCTCAAATGTTTTTTTAATAAAACAAACAAACAAAAAAATCATGAATGATAAGTTCAAATATTATTATTTACATCATCATTGAAGAATAAGGTTATATTTTATTTTAAATTCTCATGGTGTTTCATTTCAAGACTATATCATATAATAGTCATCCATTTTTCAGTAAAAGAAATTATATTACATTAATATTTAATTTATGGAAAGCAATAGTTAAAAGTACTTGGATAGCTTTTCTCATAAAATTATATAGAATAGAATTTTGCATTTAAAAATTTTATTGGTGTATTGATTGCTTAAAAGACAAGTTTTCAAGTTAACTTTTAATTTAATTCTATTAAATTAAATTAAACCTGAACTAGCCTCAGGTTGATACTCATTATTATTCCTTTAGTATATATACTCAGATCATTAAGATATTTCACTTAATATCTCCTCCTTTTATTTTGTTTTCATAGAAAAAGTCGTATGTTCTGAAAATATTGTATCATCAAATACAGCAATGTCCGGACAGAGGAAGTATGGAGCTCTAATTTTATTCTCATTATTATTATAATAAAATCACAGTGAAATAAGCATTTATCAAGTAGTTATTATATACAAGTTCCTGTAGTAGGGAATTTATATATATATTTTTTGTGTCATTTACCTCTGTCAACAATCCTTTGATCTAGGCATCACTATTATTAAAAACCACAATTACCTAGGGGAAATGAAAACCACAAAATTGTGACCATCAATATCCAAAAGCAGGTAAAAGGCAGTAAGTATTTGGCTATGCTCTCTGATTCTAAAGCTTCTATACCTGAACCCTCATTTGAGGGCAGATTCAAAGTCCCACGCTTGGTGAGTCATATCTCTAAGCCAGTTCAACTTTAGTCTAAAATCAACATGTTTCTGAAGGTTAAAGATTCCCTGAAAAATATTTCCTAATTTCTGTTTCTTCATTGAACACCTGGTTTATTAAAAATACAAAACAAAAGTAGTAAAAATAATATGAGCTAATTCTAGCCTTTTTTATTGTAACAGAGCTTAATTTTATTTTGATCTAAAATATGCACTATTTAGCCCCTTTTTTTTTCTTTCTTTCTCCCATGTATATTTTAAGTTAGAATATCAATAGAATGTAAAAACAATGCCCATTTTGGAGAGACAAGCTAGTGGTCTGTACACACATGTAAAGTTTTCCCTTCTCAATTGCAATTACAATAAAAGGATAAAATTTAATGTCATGAATTTAATGAAATGGCAGTTTAATATTTCCAGCATTTTATTTTTCAAAGTCCCCCATAAACATTTATGTAAAATAACATGAGTATTATTTTTAAAATAATTTATATTAATATTTTATGAAAGAGACCAATGGTATCAAAAATACCTCATATTTTATATTTATAATTTGCAATTTTTATACTTCTAGTAAAACAACCAGCTGAAGATATCATGACACAAAATTTTCACTGAATGATGTCAATGTTGAAACAACAGTACATTAAAATGCATTCACATGATTAGATAAAATTTTTATGAATTGTTTTATTATAAAAACATATTAAAAGTTTCCTACAATTGGAGCACCTGGGTAGTTCAATTAGTTAAACGTCAGGCTTTTGATTTCAGCTCAGGTCATGATCTCACAGTTCTGGGATTGAGCCCCATGTCCAGCCGCATGTTGCTCTCCATGTTCAGCATAGAGTCTGCTTGAGATTCTCCTTTTCCCTCTACTCTCCCCTTCCCTGCTCACTCTAGCTCTCTCTCAAATAAATAAATAAATAGAATCTTAAAAAAATGTTTCCTACAATTTATTTACTTCCCCTGGACAGTAGATGATATATTTTGCCCAATAAAAACAGAGAAGTTTTGTGTACCATGTGTTTCTACTCATTTGTACTCTCTAGTAAAATTACTGTTCAAAGATCAGCACACTTAAAATTCATTATGGATAGAATCTATTTCTCAAGAACTGGGTTTTCCATGCTGGAACACAGTACTTAATAGTTTCAATTTCCCTCATAACAGAAATACATCAGCATGAATATTAACTTCAAGACAAATGAAATTCTTTATTTTAAAAAATGCTTAATTTTAAAATAAATGTCTAATCTGTAAAAATATTAAATACCTAGTCATACATATTTTATAAGTAAATATTAAGCACCTAGTCATATATATTTTTATTAAATATCATCAATTTTTGTTTTATGACCGTTCCTCCACCTGCCATTCACAGATATGTATCCATCAACAGAGTTGCCAGTACCTCCCTTCATAAATGTCCAGTCATTTTACTTGGCTAGACATTATCGTTGATTATTTTTTTCAATTCCCAGTTGCCCTTTTCTTCACATCCAATATTGTTTAGAACCACAGCTATCACATGATAATCTTCTTAACTTGTTTATTCTTGTCAAGATTTATTGTGAAATCACTTCCTGAGATTAAATTCTATCATCATCATCATCAATTTATAAAATTCACACACTAGGGTGTGATGTTTGGATGGACATATACACAGGTATATGCACTTATACTTACACATATTAATATATGTTTCCTTATGTCATTTCCACTATTTAAATGAAGATAGTTATCTCCTCCCAGTTTTCCAAATACAACCTCCTAACTCTTCATAATATAGTTCTCAAATCTCCCATCTGAGAAATCAGTGTACTGGAATAAGGGTAACAAATTATTAAGAGCATGAAACAATAGGAATTAATATAAAAAAACATTCATTTTGATACCTTAAGTACTGGGTAAAAGTATGGTAGATATATACAAAAAGCAAAATTGATGTAGTTCTCATTCCAATTTTAATTTACAATCTATGACCGAAACAAACGATATTCATAAATAACAAAAGAATAAAGGAATAAAATTCCCTATGAACTAAACATTTCAAAACAGAACATTGCTATTAAAGTTTTGTCTTGGAAACAGTTAAGTGCATGGTAAAGAAATGACAGAGCAAATGATATTTCATTATGTGGGCTCTGTTTGAATAACATTGATATATTTATGTATTAAAAATATAGGCACGGGAGTTAATATAGTCAGTTAGTACTACTAGCTAACAATTTCTTTTTTTAAATGGACAGACGATCAAATAAGAGAGTAAATAATTATTGAACTAATTCAAAGTTCAGTTATAACATAATCTCAAGACATTATAGTAGGACTCTGGAGGTATCACTGACTATCCTTCTATTAATTAAAATGAATCCAGAATAATAATGTTTAATTATTTACTAAGGCTTTATTTGATTTTTAATTTTTAAAAAAGATAATTGCAGCATCAACTCAGTTTCCATACTAATGTCCATTATATTTAAAATATGATTAATCCATTTTATTAATTCTTTTCAAATCCTGTTATGCAGCTTCAATGTGCCTATTTTTTCACTTATTGTTTTAGGTAATGCCTTTGTTATATTTGTAAGCAAACAGAAATATAAAGATGATGGTAATTTTGTCCATACGGACTTTAATAATATGGCACCATCAAATCTAATTTGTAATTACAAAACATTTTAGCAGCAAGTATACAAAAAAAAAAAAAAAAATCAGTGCTAGGAATTATTCACCATTTCTTTTCTTTCCAGAATCTAATGTGAGCATTCTGGAGTAGTTGATTATTGTGAAATCTTTGTTGTGTTAGATTTGGCCTTTTGGAAAATTAGCTGATGAGATGGTCATAGAACACTAAAAGATCCTTTCAGTTTCAAATGATTAATTTTAGAAGATCCTAAAATTATTTTTTCAATTTTCCTTCTATTTTCAGAGAAAACAGTCAAAGTATGCAGTCAATGGATACTTGCAGGATGCTCATGCTTTAAGGCATGAAGGGCACCTTGCTCAGCCCGAAGGAATTAAGAAACAGTTCTAGGGACTGCTCAGCTGGGAAAAAGAAGGAGCAGATGTTGTGATCTAGCAGATTGTGGAGAAGTTTCCAGGCAGAAGAAATTGTCATGTAGTGATAAAGCATAGCAATTCTAAGAGCTGTAAGCGGTTGAATATTTTTATAGTGTAGAGTGCTTTGGAGAATGGCAAGAGATGAGACTGGAAAAGAATAAATGCTAAACCCTTAAATACTTGGTACTTCAGTGTGTCAGGCCAAGAGGTTTGGGTCTATAGATACCTACTGAGAAATTCTATATATAAGCCTAACTTTATTTTCTAAAAGTTCTTTTAATAAATATTAAAGCTATAATGCATCATTTTAACACAGGGCACTAGGAGTCACTGAAAAGAGCAAATATTTTTAGTCAAAATATCATTAAATAAATATTAAAATATGCATATTAAATGAAGCATTAATGACATCTTTTCAAATTTTGTAGTTACATGTTTAAGTATATGTCGGATCATATACTTACATGGATCATACGGATCATACATTCCGTACATTTTTTTCACTTTGCTTTATTATTATTTCATGAAGATATCCCTGAACATCATCTTACCACTGTTTTAATTTGTACTTATTTGATTAATTTTGATCTTGAATATTTCTTACTGTTTTTTGGCCAATTTAATTTCTTTTGCGAATTAAGCATTCATGTCCCTTTTCCATTTTTCTTTGGTGGTATGTCTCTACTTTTTATTAACTTGGAAGCACGGTTTATATATTAACCTTTTAGTTGTCAAATATAATTTACTCTTTTCTAGTGCCTTGTCTGTCTTTTAGTATAAACTTTTTATTGTTATCATATCCACACATAACAGATGATAATAGATGGACAGGTACATAGAAAGATAGTAGATAACTATTATTGTATCATACATGTGTTATTAGAAGGAGAGGACAAATATTTTAATATCTATGTCTTTTTTTTAAGATTTTATTTATTTATTCGACAGAGAGAGAGATCACAAATAGGCAGAGAGGCAGACAGAGAGAGAGGGGGAAGCAGGCTCCCTGCTGAGCAGACAGCCCAATGTGAGGCTCAATCCCAGGACCCCGGGATCATGACCTGAGCCAAAGGTAGAGGCTTAACCCTCTGAGCCACCCAGGGACCCCTAATGTCTATGTCGTATCATAATCTTTCTCCATGATTTGGCTTCAATAAAAATGATATCATTGCCTTCATCTAAATGGTTCTGTCCAAATTGATTGGACAATCAAAATAAAATCCAGACTGTCTGGCCTGAGGTGAAATAATCCTGAAGGGCCATCAAGGTCCCAGAATTCTATGTGGGATTGCCTGTAAGCCCTTCTCTGCCCAAAGGTAATAATGGGAACACTCACCAGCTAACTTCGTGAACACAGACCTCCTTCAGAGTCTGTTTCCCCAAGAAAGCCAGTCTAACACATTTTTTTTTCTCAGCAATACTTTTGTGGAGAGTGTATATTTTTATGTATCTTTCTCCTATCTGTGAAAATGTATTTATAAACCTAACATAATTTTCTTAAAAAATTTTCTTAATAAATATTTAAAATGTGAATGCATAATCATCTTACTTTTGGGAGATACCGTGTTTGCTGTATAATAAATGTGTAAATCTCAAGTTTTGCTTCTAGATGTTGGTTCTATCCAGTTGTTTTTGATGCAAGTTCTTTGTCATTGTTGTTATTATTTATTTATAGGATATGGTATTGTTTGATAATGCAACTCCGCATTGCAGTGATAAGTTTATTGCATTTATTCTTGCTACTGAGCTTCAAAACAGTTCTGCCTTATGGCCTCTGGAAAAGAAATGGCAGTGAGTCCTAGTTATAGATATTTTTCTTAGAAATTATACATTAATTTGAGGAAAACTGAGTATTTTTAGGAAATAATCTGATTTTTCATAGATATGCATATTATTTAACCATTTGTTCATGATTTTTTTCAAACCCCTCACTAAAATGCTTGGTTTTCCTTAAAAGTTTGCACATATCTTGTGGAGTTTATCTTTCAGCTTTTATTGTTTCCATTTAATACTAGTATAAAGATAATCGATTTACTTGTGTTTAATTATTCTGACCTGGCAGTTAATTGACTCCTTTGTTGTTTTAGGAATATATTTTTTTAATTGTTACTCTTGGATTTTCGAGGTAGGTAATCTTAGCTTCATTAGGAATGTCAGATTTGTTTATCACTCTTCGCTAAGTGCTGAGAAGAACAGAAAAGACAAGAAGTTTGTCAATAAGTGAATTAAGCAATAATAATTTTCTCCTATTTTTCTCAAACAAAGTATTTGAGTTTTGTTTCTCATTACATTAGATACTATTTTCATTATATTGTTATATAATGTAATGCAAAGAAATACATTTTATCCTTTAGAGATAATGTTTCCAGTATTGTACTTAACAAGTATGATGGTTGTTGGTATAAATTAACAATGTTTTCTGTCATGGGAAGAAAAATATCCTTTACATATTTTAGTAAGGTTTTTTTTTTTTTAATAATCAGAATATATGCTTTATTTTATATGTACTTTTCATTTCTCTCTTTAGGTGTATTAATTAGGTCACTTTGCACCCTCCCCAACTTGATAATCATTCTTCTTTACCAGGTAATAAATTCAATTTGTACTATGTTTTCTGGGATCTTTGCTTTTAAAATCCACAAATGAGATGGTTCTGAATGTTCTATTTTCCAGGTGTGTTTGTTATATTTAGTTTAGTCAACTTCATAAAATGAATTGGCATGTTCATTGAAGGGTGATGAGAGATGTTGTAGGAAGATCACTCTGGCAACAAATACTACCTACTAGAGCTTCATGGCTGTAAGTGAGATGTGCTCTTAAGCATTTTAGAGAGATAAAGTAATGGAAGCCAATTCAGAGATTCAAGGAGCACTCCTGCCCCTGTTAATTTCATGACGTCATTTTATCAGTTGCTACTGCGGATAATCAACTTCTTTTAGAATCATGTTTGGGGGAAGTTCTTCCAAAATGTTGGTAAAACTAATTGCTGAGTGTTTTATAGACACCTTAGTAATGGAGTTTCTTCTTTTATAGTTTTAATGTCTATTGACAGCATATAAACAACACAAATCACAAATAAACATGGACTTGGATACCATCTCAACATTCTGCTTTCCTGTTTGTTGAACATTCTAGCTTTTTTTATTTGGTAGAAGATTTATTTTTTCATTAAATTTAATTTAAACTTAGAAAACTCCTCATACTCTTTATTGTGAATTATTATTATTAAAAATAAATTCTTCCGTGTTAGGATGTATTTGCAGTGAGTGAATTTTGGAAATATTCCCTCCACAGATCATTTCACAAAATAAATTGAAAATCCCCCATAGCAAAAGATCTATGTTACTTACCTCCTCTTCTTAATATTGACTTTAAATGCAATGAAAATTTACATGTCTATATTTTTAAAACTATGATTAGGCATATTTTCCAATATATGTTTGGTTAAAGTCAAGACTTAAGCAATTTAAAGCTTTTCTTTGGTAATTTTAGTACCTAAAATTCCACAGATTAGGTTAAATGAAATTTAACTTGTCATATGATATACTAATTTCAACATATAACATATTTATTTGTGCCTAAAATAGCTTGTAAAATAAAACCATTGAGCTACATGTCATGTTGCATGATTTGTAACATATCAGTTAATCCAAGAAGAAGAAGTTTGTATAATGTTAGATTTGTGTGTATAATATAATGGTCAACATGTGTAGTTTGTTTTTATGAGAATTATATTGGCCTGTATAATTTATACTTGTTTCTGGTGAGATAAAAATAAGCTCAATGTTAAATTGTAATTAATCTATTACTATAATAATTTATTTACTTTGAAATATGCAAATGTTAGGGTCAATGATTAGCCAGGTACATCTTTATTAAACTTGATTTACCTTTTCCTGGCATTGAAGATTAGACCAAGGGTGAAATTTGATCCTAGCCACTGGAAATCACAGAAAAACACTCTGAAAAATGTCACACATATCAATGTCATATATTTCTGACTTTATGCTCCATATACAGGGCTCTTTATACTAAGGATTTTTTAGTTTTGTTAAGTGGGTAGAGTGCATGACTTACAAAGGGTTGAAATAACTGCTCCTTTCATATGAAAATTCTGTTATCCCTGAAGAGTTAATTGAAGAAATGAGGGTCTTTCCCTTCTTGATTCTGTTGTATATACACTACAACTGTGGAATGGGGCCATTTGTGAAGGAATCATCACATGCATTCTTTTCTTCCTCTCTGCACTCATTTCCAAAAGGGCAGTGGCAGAAAGTAGGAATATTTATTGTGATTGCTTTCATTTAGTTCCTTTTCTGAGCCAATACAACGCATTTAAACCAACAGAATGTATTTAAATAAACTAATAAATTACATTAGTCATCTATAGAAGAGACCATTTCTAAAACATATGGAACTTCCAGTTTCATAATGGAACACATAAGTATTTTAGAAAATTACAAATAATGTTTGTATTTCTGAAACCTTAGCAATATTTTTAACCATCTTTCATATTGAGAATACTTCTTTTAACCTATATTATAAAAAGAGAGATTGTAGAGCTATAACTCCCTCTGTTCCCAATCCTGGGTCCAAAGGAAACCACATTGAAAAGAAGAGAAAGTAATAAAAAGAGTCATATGCCATAGATCTTACAATCACTGACCAAGGAAATATTTATTATAGATCTGTTCTATAACAGATATTGTGCTCAATCTAAGACTATAAAGAATCCAGCTAAAACTAACTTTGCACTTACTATGGAGGCACAGCACTAAACACATTTTATCCTGATTATTTCACTGAATTTTCACAACACTTTGGTACTAGTAAACTTATAATAGATAGAGAGATACCATAGATTTTTTATAAATAAGAGAACAACGGGGGTAAAATGACTTGTCCACTGCTATGAACCAAAAATGCCGAATCCACAATTTTAAGTACATTATGTACAAGATGAAGAGATAATGAGGGTAATGCTTCCACTATAACACTACAAACAAGGATTTCGGTATATTTTAGCTCTTTTCATTGTCTCTAATGCTATAATAACAAAATTAGGAAAAATACACAAGATAAAATTAGGGCATTTTTCTGAAAGTGAGAGTATTATACATATTCACTTTTTCATTTTTCTCATCCAATCTTTTTCTTAATAGTACAAGAGTAACAAGCTTAGTTTCCATGTTTACTGGAACTTTTGACGTATATGTGTCTGTGTGAGTCTGTGCATGTATGTGTGGTAGACAGCACACAAAGAGGGCCCAATAAATTGCACACAAACATGCACACACACATACACATTTCTTCAACTGTTTCAAATGCTATAGCTCATAAAATCTAATAATGACAAAATATATATTGAACTATATATTTAAATAGAGAAGAACTCTTAGTATGCTTGGTCTTTGATAAACCCTCTAATTAATGACAACACTTTGCTGTGGTAATTTATGATGGTTTGGATTTTCCCACTCTCCCTCTTCCATATTCAACTCCTGTTACTCTGACAAGAAGTTCTTATATTGTAAAATTCAATCCCCCTTCCCCCCCACACACACAGTGGCCTCACATGTTCAGTTTAAAAGAGAACTAAATATGGCTCTGGCATGCTCAAAGTAACTCATCACCAATTCCTCCTGCCTCTGTGCCTAATCATGGCTACAACTAACTTTGGCAAGATTGGGGAGGCAGTGACATAGGAGATTACTATTATAATCTTTTCAGTCAAATAGGCCTGGCTATGAATCCCAGGTTTGTTTGTTTGTTTTTTAAGGATTTTATTTATTTGACAGAGAGAAACACAGCCAGAGGGGGAACAAAAGCAGGGGGAGTGAGAGAGGGAGAAGCAGGCTTCCCGCCGAGCAGGTAGCCCGATGTGGGGCTCGATCTCAGGTCTCTGGGATCATGACCTGAGCCGAAGGCAGTCGCTTAACCAACTGAGCCACCCAGGCGCCCCTATGAATCCCAGTTTTATCTTAGGTTGACTTAATTTCCCTTTCTGAGTCTATTTTCTCAATTTTTTATGAGAATATTGAGTTGCTTTGAGGCTTAAATAACATAATGTAAGTAAAATGTTACGCAGACTTCCTGGCACGTAATGAGTGTTCATAAATGGTAGCAATTATTACTTTTATTGAGACTACAAAATAGCCTTGCTGATGGTTTTGAAAATCATTAACAGCTAAAAGGTAATACTCACAGTTAATAATCAGGTGGCTCTGAGGATCAAATGAGGCAAATACACATAAAATACATCACCCAGTATCTGGCACATTCATCAGGCATTTTCTGCTACCTGCCCTTTGACCTATGACTAAGGGGGAATGCAAAATAATGTTACTATTTCCAAATTTTGAAGAGAAAATGAGCATATTATTTTTATTACAATCATTTCACAATTGGTATCATAACTGATGTCATGAAATAATATATTTTTTAAAAAGTTCCTATTCTGAGTTAACATATTGCCTGGATTCAATTAGATATTATTAAATGATTTTAATGGGATGTTTTAATGATATAAAAAGAGGTAGACCATTATTTTTTACTCTTCTTAAATGAAAATTTGATTTGCATGAAGCCAATTTCCCTTGCTGTTTATTCCATCTTCAAATATTATTTATTTTATAACAGTTAAAGTTTACTATTATCACTGATATCCTATTTAAACTTGTCATTTCCTTGGTCCTAGAAATTCTTTTCTCTTTTTTTTTAAGATTTTATTTATTTGACAGAGAGATCACAGCCAGAAAGGGAACACAAGCAGGGGGAGTGAGAGAGAGAGAGAGAAGCGGCCTCCTGCCAAGCAGGGAGCCCGATGTGGGACTCAATCCCAGGTCTCTGGGATTATGAGCCGAAGGCAGTCGCCCAACCAACTGAGCCACCCAACTTGAGCTTAGTTGTTTATCCTCCAACCCTTCCTTATTTCAAAACCTGGCCAATAATCTACAGGAATGCTGTTGTTGCTTATGCTTGCTGCAAGATTCCTTCCTCTAGGGACCTTTTGTCTTCTGTTGGGTGAGACTCTAGGACATTTCCTTCTGATTTCCTGGCCAAACTCTGTAAACCTCAGGGGATATTCCACAGGACAACCAGCTGTGTGTCTAAGGTTCTTCTCACCTCCAGTTTCCATTTACACCAGCTCTGTATGGCCACAGAAACTCTGTTGACATCCTCCCCTGCCAATGCTTCATTTGAACCAAACATGAGCACCAGGTCATGCTTAGAACGTGATAAATGTTTCAGGAGAAAAAAAATGGCCTGTAATGGCTCAAGGAGGAAAGACTCTTTCCACTACAGAAATAACTTCTAGTCTCATACTTCCAGGTTCCTTTAAAAATTGTCTTTAAAATGTGATTTTTCAATCTTTCACTCTTTTTAGTTTTTGCACAAAGAATGCTAATCCATTATGATCTGTCACATTCCACTCCAAATCAGAAGTCTTCACTCAATTAAAAAACATTATTCACATGTATGGCATTATATATCAAAAATAAATATTTACATTTATAATTATATTCATGAGAAAAAAAATCTACCAAAGTTCTGATTTTTTAGGATAATGTTCTTTATCAAATGTGTCAAGATCCAAGATCTTGATTTTTTTTTTTTTTTAGATTTTATTTATTTATTTGACAGAGAGAAACACAGCTAGAGAGTGAACACAAGCAGGAGGAGTGAGAGAGGGAAAAGCAGGCTTCCCACTGAGCAAGGAGCCCCATGCAGGGCTGGATCCCAGGACTCTGGAATCATGACCTGAGCCTAAGGCAGATACTTAAAACTGAGCTACCTAGGTACCCCTAAGATTTTGATCTTATTTAGACATTTTTTTAAATCTATTGTTTTCAAATAAATTAGTGAATGGAATAACAGAGCCATGCTGAACTACTTCCTCTAATAAAGATAAACACTAAAGAAAACAATCATACCAAAAATGATTATATATATTATAAAATATAATCATTTTTATGAAAATCCAAGACTTTGAAACCTTATTGTTATGGTTAAATAACTAAATAGCCCATAATTAATGTACTTTTATTTATTTTTTAAAGGTTTTATTTATCTGATAGAGAGAGAGAGATCACAAACAGGCGGAGAGGAAGACAGAGAGAGAGAGGAGGAAGCAGGCTCCCTGCCAAGCAAAGGGCCAGATGAGGGCCTTGACCCCAAGACTCTGAGATCATGACCTGAGCCAAAGGCAGAGGCTTTAAACCACTGAGCCATCAGGAACCCAATTAATGTACTTTTAAAATGCAGACTGGAAATTAGAGGTAAGACAAAAATGCCTTACTATAATAATTTAATGTATATTTATTTACTAAAAATGGTAAGAATTAAAAGTTAAAATTCTGCATTGTGTACTTCAGGTCTTTCACGTCTGATAAATAATAATCTTTATTACCCCTTTATACACACACACACACACACACACACACTCATTCATTATTCCATTATATTCTATCTATGTCCACATTATTAAAAGAGAGATATCTCTGTTCATGTGCTCCCTTTAGTATATACATAGTAGTAAAAATTCTTATTAATACCACTTTGTAGTCCCTCAATTGTAATTTCTTTATTATCACACCTAGAGGGAAGAATGAAACAAGATATAATGTTTTAGACATAAAAAGGAAGAAGGGACATGAGGTAAAGTTCACTAGCCATTGATCTGAAAACAGAAAAATATATTTGGCCTTTTTTTTAAGATTTTATTTATTATTTATTTAAGAGAGATATTGAGAGAGAACAGGAGTGGGAGAGGGGCAGAATCAGAACCAAGGAAGAAGAAGACTCCCAGCTGAGCAGGGAGCCTCATGCAGTGGGACTCCGTCTAACTGAGTCACTGAGGAGTACCATATTTGGTCTTGATAAATGAACACTCCCAGACTATGACTTCCAACAGAATCACGGTTGCTGGTTGTTTGTGGTGAAAGCAAACCAGGACCAGTGTGCACAAAAATCGTAAAAGAATTTCAGGGGGTGTGGGTAGAGCTATGACATCATTTGCTAGGATCTTTACTATTATCAATATGTGCATATTGTTGTGTGCACATGCCTGGACAAGAGACCATAGATACCTCCTGACTTTGATATTAGGAAAAGGCATTTGAATTATCTCAAAATGACTGGATAGGATATTACAGATTCTATTTATTTCACTTATTTATTTATTTAAGAGAAAAAGAGAGGAGAGAGAGAGAGTGCATGGGTAGGGGAGGAGCAAAGGGAGAGGGACAAGCAGACTTCCTGCTGAGATCATGACTTGAGCTGAAATCAAGATTAATCAACCCAGGTGCCCCTAGATAGGGTATTACAAATTAGGGATAGAAAAAAATACTTTAAGGATGCATGTAGGAGTTTTATCAGTGGATGGTCTGCTCAATAATTATTTATTGAATAAACTAATTTATTAATAAGAATATTTATTATCTACTTCCTCATCCTAGTTTGGTTTAACTCCTTAGAACAAGAACCCCGCAATACTCAGGGGCCTCATCTGTGGCAATGCAGCTTCTGTTCTATCAGTTAAAATGCTTTACATCCATTAAGAGCTCAAAAACATATCCTGCAATGCTTTTCACCTAAGCAGCAGCTATGTTCTTCAAATCTTTCCTGGGTCTTTAATCCCTTGATTGTGATTAAGAAAACTTGGAACCAGGGGGCTCTCTAAAGACAAAGAAGAGAATGGCTTCTCAAACATTATGAGAGGGGCGCGTGGGTGGCTCAGTGGTTAAAGCCTCTGCCTTCGGCTCAGGTTATGATTTCAGGGTCCTGGGATCGAGACCTGCACTGGCTCTCTGCTGGGTGGAGAGCCTGCTTCCTCCTGTCTCTGCCTGCCTCTCTGCCTAGTTGTGATCTCTCTCTCTGTCAAATAAATAAATATAGTCCTAAAAAAAAAGAAACAACATTGTTAGCAAAATGGCCTCTAGTGGGCCTGTTTACATGGATTTGATAGATATTTTTTACATGCAGATGAAGGCAAAAGGATCTCCTGTGTCACAAGTAGAGGGAGAAGATTGAAAATAAACCACTTTCATTGTCTTCATTTTCACATAAAATAACTTATTGTGTCCTGTCATAATAAGCCTCACAGATGCTTGTGAACCAGTTTTGTATGCCACAAACTAAATGAAGGGTAAAAGTCTTCAGGTAATTTTTCCACAGAAGTTTGATTCATAAAGAAAATCTATGTCTGGGTGCCTGGGTGGCTCAGTGGGTTAAAGCTTCTGCCTTCCGCTCAGGACATGATCTCAGGGTCCTGGGATCAAGGCCCATATTGGACTCTCTGCTCAGCAGGGAGCCTGCTTCCTCCTCTTTTCTTTGCCTGCCTCTCTGCCTACTTGTGATCTCTCTCTCTGTCAAATAAATAAATAAAATCTTAAAAAAAAAAAGAAGAAAGAAAATTTATCTTTGCTCTTGTAGGAACTGCAGCTAACTTCAAGTAATCAATGCATGTGATGAAGAATAGTTCTGTTTTCTAAAATTATAACAATTTGAAGAATTGGAAATCAATCTACTAAGGGAATGAAAATGATAAATGTGCAAATGAATAATCCAAATGATAAAAAATAGCATTATATTTTCTCAGTAGGACATTCATATAAATGTGTTTAGTAAAATATTAACCTAAAATACAAAGTTACATGAAATGATAAATTAAAATCATATATTAGAGTAAGAAGCAATTTTTGTCTATTAATAACATTTTGAACTTATATTCAATATAATACAATCATACACTTTTATTTTTCAAGTATGAGTCTATGATAATCTGTTAGTTAAAACTTGATATTTCTCCCACCGTGTTTACAAAATTAATCAGTTCTAAAGACTATAAAGTTATGTTTCCTAAAAACTTGATTGCCATTGATTTTATTAGCACACTAAATAAAAATATTTACTCAATATAATGTACCCACAATACCATTGGGACAGAATGAATCACATTTCAGAACATCTTGCATTTACCTACTGTCTGACAATTGTTTAATCTCTTGATCTGGCTAAAGAATTGCACTGTGGTTTTGAAACATATAGATTTCTTGTTTTGCTTCTATACAGTCAGTACTAACCAGGATCAGCTTTTGGTGTTAGACTCTATCTGTTTCTGGCTCTTTCTAACAAGTGCCCTGACCAATACAGCCTGGCGCTTTAGAATTCTACCCTAAAGCAATAGAATTCTTTATAGACCAGTGCATCTGCTCATGCACGTTTTCCTACAGTTTGAAATCGCCTGGAACAACAATCCTATCTCATTTATTTCCTGGCACCCTTTATAAGATGGCCCCTGGTCTGTCCTACTGAAAACTGTAGGAGCTGATACATTGTTGCAATGACCTCCCAAGATATAATTGTGAAAAGAAGCTGGTAAAAGTTTCTTTATAGAAACCTAAGGGAAACATTCCTCTGAGGATCCAGAAAGGCTTTTAAAATTAACCTCTATCTCCTCAATACAAAGTTACAAAAGAAATGTTAGAAATATCAGTACAATTCTGTTGCTCCTAAGAATAGTTTATACATACTATTTATTTAAAAAAAAATGTTTTTGAGTATCCCTTCTGCTGCTGCCATATGGATGTGCCTTGTCCACATAATCAAGTATGGTATCCACAACTTTTTCTGAGTTAGTCTTTAGATTCAGTGATCTTCCTTAGGCTATGAGTAAGCTCTCACAATCTCTACTGGTGATTTTTTTTTTAAATTTCTAATGTAAAGTTATCCAAATTCAGATATCCTAGGGATTAAGTGTTTACTGCAGTCACCATAGTAAATATGCAATCTTAATCAATGATCCTGAGTCAAATACATTACTCATATTCCACTGTGACTATGAAGAAATGACATTCATTTATAATAAAACTCACAGAATATTTTGAATGAAGTATTTAATAATCTCAAGAAACTGTACTCTAATCATAGCATGTTACACCAGGTCATACACAAACTAACAAATTTTCATTCTCATTTTCTCCAGTCCCATTTGACTTGTCTCTCTGTGTTAGTTACATATAATGCTCTGCTTCCTAAGCACTTTTTGCACATTCAGACCACATACTTACCATGACTGTTCCCAGTTCTGGGGTAGTCAGTCATCTGCCTCTCGATCACTTCCAAAACTTTTGATAATTTTCTAAAAAGAAAAGCAACTGTACCTTTTCCCCAAATTCTATCTTATTTCCAAGAAAAATCACTTGTTCCTCTATGTTACTTTATAGCTGCCTATATTTTAGTACATTTCACATTATATTACAGTAACATATCCATTTCCTCTATGGTACAGTCAAGCATAGAACGACAGAAATTTTTGCTTCACTAATCTGCCTTAAAATATAGCACGCAGCCCAGTACATAAAATATTAAATATACTTTATCCACTTCAGTCATATTCTCAAGAAATTATCTTTCAGATTTGGGGGATTATTATTTTTTTTCTTCCACACATTGGGCACTGTAATTTAGAAAAGAATGGCTATAAAATAAGATTACATAAACCAAGAAACAGACTTAACTATAGAGAACAAACTGATGTTACTGTAGGGAAGGTGGGCAGAAGGATGGATTAAATAGGTGATGGGTATTAAAGAGAGCATTTTTCATGTTGAGCACTGGGTGTTGTACATAAGCGATGTATCACTAAATTCTACAACTGAAACTAATGTTACACTGTATGTTAACTACCTGTAATTTTAATAAAAATTTGGAAAAAATAAATTTAAATTGCCTAAATTTAATCCCAACTCTAAATTTACCAGTTACGCAATCCCAGAAGGTTAATTACAATGTCTCTGCTTTGTTTTTCAACTTTCTTTTTTAAAACATTTATTTTTATGGATATATAATTGACATAAGACATTGTATAAGTTTAAGGCATTAATGTGTTCATTTGATCCATTATCACACCACATAATTATCCTTTCTTTTTGTTAGTGGGGACAATTAAGTTCTAGACTCCTAGAAACTTTAATAATACCATATTGTTGTCTATAATCACTAAGTTGTGATTTAGATTTCCAGGATTTATTTGTTTACTGGTTGCAATATTTTGCCCTTACACAACATCTATCCAGTTCCCCCACCTCCCAGCCCTGGTAACCACCATTCTACTCTTTGTTCTTATGAGTTCTCTTTTTTAAATTCCACATATAGGTAATAACATATAGTATTTGTTTTTCTTTGACTTATCTCACTTAGCATAATGCCTTCAAGGCCCACCCATGTTGTCACAAATGAGAGGATTTTCTTCCTTCTCATGACTGGGTACTATTCCTATATATATTCTTTATCCATTCATCCATTGGTGAACACTTAGATTATTTTGATATTTAGCTATTGTGAATAATGCTGCAAAAAACATAGGAGTATAACATCTCTCTTCAATATCCTGTTTTCACTTTCTTTGAATGTATACCCAAAAGTGGGATTGCTGGATCATTGGGTAGTTCTATTTTCAAATTCTGAGAAACCTCCATATTGTTTTCATATTGTTGAACAAATTTCATTCCCACCAACAGTGTACAAGGGTCCCATTTTCTCCATATCTTCACTAACATTTTTTACCTCTTCTCTTTTTAATAAAAGCTATTTTTACAGGTCTGAGATAATATCTTATTGTAGTTTTGATTTGTATTTCTCTGAGGATTAGTAATGTTGAATACCTTTTCATGTGTCTGTTGACCATCTATACGTTCTCTTCGAGAAAAATGTCTATTCACTACTTTGCAGGATTTTTTAAATAACATTTTATTGATTTATTGGGCAGAGAGAGAGAGATGAGCAAGGTAGAAGGGTAGAGGGAGAAGCAGACTCTCTGCTTAGCAGAGAGCTTGAGGCTGGACTCAATCCCAGTTCTCTGGGATCACGACCAGAGCCCAAGGCAGACACTTAATTGACTGAGCCACGAAGGTACCTTGCCTTCTTCTTTTTAGTAATCTAGATTGTTGTTTCTTTGTTATTGAGTTGTGTAAAGTCTTTTTATATTTTAGATATCAACTCTTTATCTTATATATGGTTTTCAGATATTTTCTCTCATTTCACAGGTTGCCTTTTCATTTTGTTTTTATTTTTGCTGTATAGAAGCATTTTAGTTTGATACAGTCTCACTTGTTGGTTTTTGTTTCTGTTGCTTATGATTTCTAAGATTTATTTATTTGAGAGAGGGAGAGAGTGAGAGATATCAAGCCAGTGTAGGGGCAGGGGATTTTGGGCAGAGAGAGAGAGAAGCAGACTACCCACTGTGCAGGGAGCCCAATGCGGGGCTCAATCCCAGGACCCTGGGATTATGACCTGAGCTGAAGGCAGATACTTAATCAACTGAGCCACCCAGACATGCTTGTTGTTTGTGCTTTTGCTCTCATGTTACAAAAAAAAATCATTGCTAAATCAATGTCAAGGAGCTCCTTTGCTTTTTTCTTCTAAGAATTTTATGGCATCATGTCTTCTGTTTAAGGCTTTAATTCAAGTTAATTTTTTGTGAGTGGTATAAGAAAGGGGTCCATTTCATTTTTTTGCTTGTGGTTATCCAATTTTCCTAACAACATTTGTTGAAGAGACTGTCCTTTTCCCTTTGAGTGGTCTTGACCCCCTTGTTAAATATTGGTTGACCATAAATGTGGGGATTATTTCTGGACTTTCTATTCTGTTCCATTGGCTTCAGTGTTTATTTATTTATTTTTTAAGATTTTATTTATTTGTCAGAGAGAAACACAGCCAGAGAGGGAAACAAGCCAGAGAGGGAACACAAGCAGGCTTCCCCCCCACAGCAGGGAGCCCGATGTGGGACTCGATCCCAGGTCTCCGGGATCATGACCTGAGCCGAAGGCAGTCGCTTCACCAACTGAGCCACCCAGGCACCCCGCTTCAGTGTTTATTTTTATGCCAGTACCATATTACTTTATACTTTTAATTACTATAGCTTTGTAGTAAAGCTTGAAATCAGAAAGCATGATACTTTTGATTTTGTTATTCTTTCTCATGGTTATTTTGGTTATTCTGGAGTCTTTTGTGTTTTCATACAAATTTTGGGATTTTTTTTCTAATTCTATGAAAAATAACATTATACTCTTTGTATTATGTTGAAGCTATAGATGGCTTTGTGTAGTATGGGCATTTTAACAATATTAAATCTAATTTATGAACATGGGATATCTTTTCTCTTGTTTGCGTGTTCAATTTCTTTCATCTGTGTCTTATGATTTTCAATATAAAGATCTGTCACCTTTTTGGCTAAATTTATTTTATTCCTTTAAAAAAATAATTATTTATTTCTTTTAGAGAGAGTGAAAGAGCAAGAGAGAGCACAAGTGGGAGGGGCAGAAAGAGGGGGAGAGAGAATCCCAAGCAGACACCATGCTGAGTGAGGTGCCAGACATGGGGCTTGACTCACAACCTAAGACCATGACCTGTGCTGAAAACAAGAGTTGGACACTTAACAAACTGTGCCACTCAAGCACCACAACTTTATTAGTTTTGATGATATTGTAAATGGTATTGTTTTATTTCTTGTTCAGAAGTTTGTTGTTATTATCTAAAAACACAACTTATCTTTGAAAATCGATTTTACAATCTGCAACTTTACTGAATTCATTAATTAGTTCCAAGTTTTTTGGATGAGGCTTTTCTATGCATAAGATCATATCATCAGAAATGAAAATTTCACTTCTTCCTTTGAATTTGGATGCTTTTTATCTCTTTACCTTGCCTAATGGCTCTAGATAGAACTGCCAGTACTATGTTGGTTAAAAATGAGGAGAGTGGGTACCCTTATTTTGTCCTTGAACTTAGAGGAAAGGCTTTCAATTTTTCACTATGGAGTATCATGTTGGGTTTGTCATATATGGATTTATTATGTTATGTCCCTTCTATACTCAATTCATTGAGAGGTATATTTTTTCTTTGTTTTGTTTTTTGTTTCTGTTTTTGAATCATGCAAGGACATTGTTTTTTTGTCAAATTTTTTTTTACATCTTTTGAGATGATCATATGATTTTTATTTTTTATTGTATTAATGTAGTGTATCACATTTATTGATTTGCATATGTCGCATATGTCAACCCATCCTTCCATCCCAAGTATAAATCCCATTTGGTCATGGTGTATATTTCTTTTAATGTATTTTTTTAATTTGGCTTGCTAATAATTCACTGAAAGTGTTTACATTTATATTCATCAGAGAGATCAATATAGTTTTCTTTTAGTGTCCTTATCTAACTTTCGTATCAAAGTAACACTGGCCTTATACAATGAATTTGAAAGTGTTCCATCCTTTTCACTTTTTTGGAAGGATTTTAGAAGAATTAACATTAATTCTTCTTTAAATATTTGGTAGAATTCTTCAGTGAAGACTTCTAGTTCTGGAGTTTTCTGTTGTGGGAAATCTTTGATCACTGTTTCAATTTCTTCCCTCATTATTGTAAGTGTTCTTTTCATGTCCTTTGGTATTCTCTTCTGCCTCTTTCCTGATTTTCTCTATCCTGTCAGTCATAGATAACCCAGCTGGGTTTCAGAGAATTGGGGTGTCAGGACATTCAAACACTGTTTCCCTTTTCCCCTGTGGGAGAGGTCCGTGTTGACTGATAGTTCAGTCATGAGCAGTACTGCCTTGGGAATGGGGCAGGAATGGTAAATTTCTTTTTACTGTTTCCTCTGTGCCACAATTCTTTAGTTCTTTTTTTTTTTTTTTTTTTTCCTGCAATGTAAACTCCCCTTTGGAAGACTGGACTTATGAAATTTCTCTTCTGATCTTGTGTGTCTTCCCAGGTTAGCCTTCTCTAGGTTCCCCCCCCCCCCAGCTTCCCCAACCACAGCAAGAGGAGTTAGGGCAAGTTCACTTCTCCACTGGTTCCACAGCATGAATAATGCTCTGTGTGTCTCTATTTCCAGATCCACAGGTAAGTAAGGATCCTCCCAGGTCCATTGGTATATGGTATATCTTACACTACCATGATGCTGGCCTCACTCCATCATTTCTCATCTTTTAAATGAAATCAAGTAATTATATTCACTAGATAGAAATTTAGTGAAGATACAATTTAATTAATGTAAATCTCTCAATACAATGTTTTATAAATAGTAGACTACCAATTAATACTGCTTATTTTACCAATAACCATTTTGCTAGTAGTAGTTATTTACCTTGGTAATTCCTGCTGTATGATTTCTAAAACTATTTGCTAAATCCACCAGTTTTTAGTAAAATTGCACGAAAAACTCTATGATTATCAAGGTGGAATCATAATAAAAAATCATAGTCACAAACCATTTGTATTTCATAATTCCATATCAATGTGCAACCTTGTTTCAACAGAAGAGGTATATGAAATTAAATTGTGGCATGTAATTTTGATAATTACTTAAGCATGCTCTTAGTTTGAAAGATAATCTTATCCTATTTTATTTGTCCCAAGTTTGTCAAAGTTTTGTAATAGAAAGAGTACTTCCTTTGTTAAAAAGATTAATTCTACTTTGAATTTTGTCATGCTTTCTGGATGGGCTCCCTGAATAATTCAATAACTTCCCAAATTTATTTTAAATAAAAATCATAGCCTCTAGGGCTCATCTTAACTCTTTTTCCTTATTCCTAACTTGGTATAATTTTATGATGACTGTTCATGGCTATAATTTTGCAGTGTTTACTAAAATGAAAACAGCCCTCAAGAGATAAGCCAAGTAAAATAAAATTTTAGAAGTGATGTTTGTTGCATTAGGAAAAACTAGAAGCAAAATTATTTCCATAATCATTTTAAGAAATACTAGGCTTCATATGTAGGATATAAACTTTAAACAGTAAAATTTGTTAAAAATAAAATTCGTATTTGCATGGCCTTTTATATGTATATGTAATTCACATTTAAAAGCATATAGTTTCACACAAACTAAAGAATTTACCTCCAGAAAATTTGTAGTAAAACAAAATACCAAGGATAATCCTGTACATGCAGAAAGAAAGTAATTCCAGATAAATCACCTTAAAACAGAAATGGAAAGATAAATGTATGGGCAAATTAAAGTGAATATCAATATATATAATATTATTATGTGATATGTAAGATTTATGTAGACATAAAATAAATGAATGAAAATTCCACAAAAATGGAGTATGATACTCTGTTGTAAGTTCATTGATTTGTCAAAGTAGCAGAAAAGTTCTAATTCATAGTAGACTCTAGTTAGTCGAATATGCTTGTTATAACACATAGACATCTATTAAGGGACTAAAAAAAGAATAGACAATTAACAAGATAAACATGCAGACACTAGAATAACAAGAGTAGAAATAAAATAAAGTAAGACAAAATTTAAAAAAAAAATTAAATACTTGACCCCCCAAAACTGGAAACATGGCTTATTACTTTCTAAATGTATCAATTATTGTATTAACTCTGAACAGATAAAGTAACCCAATTATAGAATTGTGATCAACAAACCAGGCTTTAAAAGAAAATGAACTGGATATTATTTGACAGATTCTCTCATGTGCCGCAACTTCTAATTTTTATTCCCTCAAGAAATTCTTCTCACTACATCCCTACCTACAAGTGTAATGAGGGCCTGTTTTATTTATAACCATTAGATTATTACAAAATTGATGAATATCACTCCCCTCCAGGTTGTATTATATCATTATATAAATCTCCATTGTCCTATCAGACTCACTCTAGACACTCTTTTTACTGGCCTTATGAAGTAAGCAACCATGTTGGAAAAGCCACTGTAGCAGGAAATTGTGGACAGCCTCTAGAAACTACAGGTGGCCCTAAGAAGTTGATGGTGGCCTTCAGCCAACAAGGTAGTATCCAGGGGTCTACGCCCTACAGCTGCAAGGAAATGAACTCTGCCAAAACCTGAATGAGCTTAGAAGTGTATTCTTTCCGAATTGGACCTGTAGAATATAGCTCAGCCAAAAATCTTAACAGCAATCTAAGTGAGTCTTAAGTAGAGAAATCAGCAGAGTCATGTCCAGATTCATGAACCAGAGAAAGTGTGAGATAATAAATGTGTGTTGTTTTAAGCTACTAAGATGTGTTGGTTATCAGTAGGAAATTTTTTACATTCTCCTTATAAATTACAAAATCTTTTAATATAAAGATGGAGAAAATTTGAAAATAAAATATGAGGGCGCTGGGTGGCTCAGTTGCTTAAATGTCCATTCTTTTTTTTTTTTTAAGGTTTTATTTATTTATTTGACAGAGAGATAGAGAGAGCACAAGTAGGCAGAGCAGCAGGCAGAAGGAGAGGGAGAAGCAGTCTCTCTGCGGAGCAGGGCGCCTGATGTGGTGCTGGATCCCAGGACCCTGGGTTGATGACCTGAGCCGAAGGCAGCCATTTAACCGACTGAGCCACCCAGGCACCTCAAGTTTCCAACTCTTGATTTTGGCTCAGGTCATCATCCCAGGGTTCTGAGATTGAGTGATGTGATGGGCTCCACACTCAGTGTGGATTCTGCTTAAAATGCTGTCTCTCTTTCTCCCTCTTCTCTCTCTACTCCTCCCCCCGTTCCAGCACTCTCTCTTTCTCTTTCGATAAATATATACATACATACATACATACATACAGAAGTAAAATCTTAAAAAAAAGGAAAAGAAAATATAGAGAGGTTCATATCAAGCAAATACCAATCCTAAAAATCATTGTGCCAGGTTGATTGACTAATAAAATAAAAATAAATTATAAAGGACTATTGCATAATGAAAAAAAGCTCATTCTAAAGAATGATATAACAGTCTTAATTTTTATACTGAATAACATAGTCTCTAATACATGTAGGAGAAACTGCATATCGACAAATGTAATAACTGTAGAGGGTTATTCTGAAAGAGTTATTTCAGTTACTGGTGCAAAAAAAAAAATCAACAGAAATATTGAAAAATTGGAAAATCAATTAACTTAAATGATGTGCATAGAATATTGCGTGTAACAGCTGAAGCTTACATATATTTTCTTTTTTTTATTTTTTTAAAATTTTATTTATTTATTTGACAGAGGGAAGCATAGCAAGGGGAGTGAGAGAAGGAGTAGCAGGCTTTCCGGCAAGCAGGGAGCCCAATGTGGGGTTTGATCTCTGGACTCTTGTATCATGACCTGAGCCAAAGGCAGACGCTTAATGACTGTGCCATCCAGGCATCCCATGAAGATTACATATATTTTCAAGTGCATGAGTGTGATGAAATTAACAACAAATTGAGCATGAACAATATGTCTCAAGAATTTCAGGTTAAACTTTTTTTGTAGTAATATGTATGTGCTAATAAATAAAAATTAATTATAAAATTCTCCAATTAAAATTTCCCAAAATGTTTGATATTAATTTATACATTTATAAATAACTGTAAGTCAATTAAAATTAAATTTAAAAAGACTTTGGAATGATAATACAATAAAGAAAACCTAGACAATGAAGAGCAAATTAAATCTAGTAATTATGAAATGGATAATGATAAAATAGAAAACAGAGCAATTAAGCAATTTAAGAAATCTAAAAGGTGATTCCTTACATTTATAAGTGCATGTGTTTGTGTTGTATACACCCCAAGAATGACTACTAAAAAAAGTTTGAATATATCAATTATCAATTAAAAAAATAAGAAGGAAAGATTCTACAGATAGCAAAAATACAGTATGTAAAAAATCAACAAAATCATCTCAGATTAAATGAACAAAGTCTTTATTAATCAACCATACAAAAATCAAATTAGAAAGAAATAAAATTTGAATATTCTCATATATATTAAGTGGATTTATATTAAGCAGTTCCACCTAAGAAAAACTCAGATTCGGATGTCTTCCAACATGATAATGTCCAAGCCCAAGTCAGGATTATTCAAGGAATCCAATTTTTGCCTAATATTAGAAATACAAAATGATGTTATATTAACAGAATGAAAGCAAAGAAACAAAAACTCATCCTACATAGAAAAAGCATTGGCTAAAGCTAAACATCTTCAAAAATTTTCAAAAATTTATCAATAATTTTAAAAAAACATATTTTTTAAATTGAAAGTGTCTACAAGAAAAAAAAAAAGAACCTTCAAAAAATGTAATCTATGGTGAATACTGGAAACTATCCTCATTATTGGGAATAAGACAGAGATATCAGTACTTCAGTTTAATATTATGCAGGAACTTGTTACCTGTATTTTGTATTTCTATATAATACATTTTTTTAAATTTATTTGAGAGAGAGAGAATGAGAGAGAGCTAGCATGAGAAAGGAAGGTCAGAAGAAGCAGACCCCCGGCTGCAGGACTGGATCTCAGGACTCCAGGATCATGACCTGAGCTGAAAGCAGTCACTCAACCAACTAAGGCACCCAGGTTCCCTCTATATAATACATTTTAATTTTCAGAGATGTTTTCTTCATGTATTCCAGGAGTAAATTTATTGCCCCTATTAGCTATCGTTGTGCCACACAGACTGTATTATTTACACTAACTTCTTATTTTCCCTTGCAGGGGAACTCTGCCAGGAACTCTTATGATATCAATAGTAATGAAAATAATCTGTGTATCACAATATTGAATTTTATCCATATGTATTCTGGCAAGTTATAGCAACTTAATGATTACATTTTATGTTCTTTGCCCTTTGCAAAATTTATAACATTATTTCTGTGTACATTGTAATAGGGATTCTCATTATTTATTTTAGTGGCTACATACAGATAAAAAAAAAGCCAATATTAAAAATGGTGAACAAATATTTATTTAGCAAATCATTCATTAACTCAATACATCTATAGTAGGTACCTACTATATGCTGAGTGCTCGGTTAGTATTGGAGACTAATTGCAAGCCAGTCACAGGTTCAACAATCATGAAGTTCACCATCTCATATGGACCGACTGATGCCACCCCCAAAATGTATATGTTGAATTTCTAACTCCAAGCACCTCAGAATGTGACTGTATTTGGAAATAGGGCCATAAAGAAATGATTAAGTTAAAATGATGCTGTAAGAGTGAGCCCTGATCTACTCTAACTTGTGTCCTCGTCAGAAGAGGAAATTAGAACACACAGAGCAAACCTGATCTGTGCCTGCAGAGAGAAGGCCATGTGATGATATGGAGAGGAGGTGGTCATATGCAGGCCCAGGAAAGAGGCTTCAGAAGAAACCAAACCTCTTAACACCTTGATCTTGGAATTCCAGCTTCCAGTGCTGTGAGAAAATATATTTCTGTTATTTAAGCCACCTACTTAGTGATTTTTTTAATGGCAGCACAAGTAGATCAATATATCTTCTAATAAAGGCAGAAAGATACTATAAATCAATCACAAAAATATATCATTATCTACTGTAATAAGAATTGGTATAAAAAATACAAAGTGCTACGTAAGCATGTTTTAGAAAGAACTGATCTATTGATAGATAGGGTGGATTAATCTCAGTAAGCACTATTTGAGTTAAGAGCTAAAGGGCGGAAATTAGGGAAATATGTTAAGTCCAAACCAACAGCATGTACCAATACCTAAGGTGACAGTGGGCCTAAAAGAGAAACTTAAACACTAAAATGCTAGAAAAGTAGGGAGCAACAGAGGGAAAACATGTGAGCTAATGCAGGAGAAATAGGGAACAAATAATGTGGGTCTTTGCTGTGGCGCTGTTCACCCCAACCATATTGTCATCTTATTTTTTAAAGATTTTATTGTCTTATTTGACAGAGAGATAGAGAGTACAAGTAGGCAGAGTGGCAAGCAGAGGGAGAGGGAGAAGCAGGTGCTGTACTGAGCAGGGAGCCTGATGCAGGGCTCGATCCCAGGCTCTTGGGATCATGACCTGAGCCAAAGGCAGACACTTAACTGACTGAGCCACCCAGGAGTCCCTATGATGTCAACTTTTGAGAACACATCCAGACTATTTTCTGATCTCACTTGCAGTTAGGTGTGACCATGTGATTGAACTCTATCCAGTGAAATACGGGGGACAGGGGCTAATAGAAGGCAGTGATGTGTACTACTTTCAAGACCGAACATAAAAATATCACACTTAATTCCCCATGTACTTTATACATCTGTATGCAAGAAGTCAGTTCTCTAGGCTCTTAGTCACATGTATTAAAGATGAAAGAGGCACCTTCAACCTGTATCCCCAAATGCCAGTGAGGAGAAGAATACTCTTCTCCTTACTAGTTTCAACCATCTGGACCTTCACTGGACTCAGTTATAACCATGATAAATACACTTCTACTGCATTAAACCACCAAAATCTGTGTGTGTGTGTGTGTGTGTGTGTGTGATGTGGTAGTGGTTGTGGTGTTTTTAAATAGTGGCTACATTATCTTATTAATTCCAAAACCATGTCATGGATAAGCTTATGGGTTTTATGCAAAGACTTGATATTTAATTTAAAATACTTACTAAAAAGATAATTCAGGTATTATAATATACATTACGTGTGTGTGTGTGTGTGTGTGTGTGTGTATGTGTGTGCGCACATGTGTGGAAAGGGGTGGATGGTTAAAGTTGATATCGATTGTGACATTCACAGCAAGTTTAGAGAGAGATATTATTAGATGTATTTAAGGTGATGCAAAGAAGCTTTTGGAATTGAAACTAAATATTTAAGATAGTTTGGCTTTAGAGATAAGGCAGAGGGATAATTAGAAAGAATCCCAGATTTCTGCGCATAGTCAAAAATACCACCCCGAATAAATCAAACCTAATTAACCTTTTTCTGAGTGCATGTTTGCATTAGTTATGTGACAATATATCTAAAAATTGAGAATTATATAGTAAACATAATGATTAATTTTGAAATGATTTTAAGTGTTTCATCTAGCTATTTTTAATTTAACCTATCTTGTTAATTTTTACAGTTGTGTCAGATATATTACAAAATAATTTTCTTTGTAAAAGATGTCAACATTTGGGGCACCTGGGTGGCTCAGTTAGTTAGGCGACTGCCTTTGGCTCAGGTGATGATCCTGGAGACCTGGAATCGAGTCCCACATTGGGCTCCCTTCTCAGTGGGAAGCCTGCTTCTCCCTCTCTCACTCCCCCTGCTTGTGTTCTCTCTCTGGTTGTGTTTCTCTCTGTCAAATAAATTTTAAAAAATCTTAAAAAAAATGTCAACCTTTATTTACATATTTGTTATGCTATGATCCTAGCTTTGTTTTTTTTCTTTGACATGTATAGATATATATTCATTTTCCTTGTGTTATTTTTCACTTTTAAATTGATGAGAGACTGTTGAATGTGGAATATGTTCAACACTTGTCCAAAAAGCTATTGCAGGAACACTGTGTTTGTGTTTCTCAAAAACAGATAGCTAACATTAGATTAAGGTAGTTTATCATGAAAGACTGAAGAAAACATGTATAAATTGGATGAAAATAGTGCCCAGCCATCAATATTAATTATATAAATAAAATTGACCAATATATAACCAATTATATAAATATAGTAAATTAATATATATTATAAAAGATTTAACCAGAATTATTGGTACATATTATATATGTAATATATATATTGTTTTCCATGGACAAATGAAAATTGCTGTGTTTTTATTATGTGACAAGTTACAAGGATTATTCATGGTTCTAGAGAGTGTATCACTGTCTTCTTTGCAAGATGTCTCAATTTAAGGCACTGTCACTCTAATGAAGCCTACATCTAACACTACATTATAAGTGTTTTCACTTCATTTAAGGCACAGTGGAGTCATCATAGAAATAACATAACCCTATGGATTAATTACCCAGATAGAAAAAGCAATTTTGTATGTTAATACTAATTGACACACCTAGGCAATTTATCCATTAAGAGTGCCCGAAGTCTAGGTTTTGGACTATCTTGTTGAGATCAGTCGGTGAGGTTAGTGAGATTAATTGGTGAGATTAGTTCATTGTACTTGTTTTTCATAATATTGCCTACTTAATAAGGTTTATTAATTGATCTGATAATGTATAAATAACACATATATCAGATTCTAGGCATTAATGTATTATTCAATTAAAAATAAAAACATATATCAGTGTAAATCCCATATCAGTAGTCTGTGTCTTATTAGTGATATTAACATATCAAGGACATTTATCAAGAAAGAACATTATCGATTTCCTGAAGATTAGCAAAGGAGAAGCTGTTATTCTAGTGATTATTTATATATATAAGAAGTTCCAAATTTTGAAGTAGAAAAAATGCTGATTTTAGAAATGTTTCTACCAAAAGCAGTTCATATGTTGAAGAGATAGTTATGGCAAAGAAGACAGAGGTCCTTCTATGTTAAGCTCCAGTTTGTTCTTTGTGAGGTAAAAACAGGAAGCCATTGAAGGGTTTAGTGAAGAGAATGGCAGAACAGATTTCTCTTCAGAGACACTATGTCTAGCAGATGTGTGAAGAAAAGCTCAGAGCAGCATTGTGTCAGATGTATCTTTCCGTATAACAATAGTTCTATGTGATAATATATGCCATGTTAAAAATATTTTTATTATCAACTAAGTTTAAAAAAAGTGGCTTAAATGATTAAACATAATAACTAAGTTTGATAGAATATTGACTATGTTCAAGACACTGTGCTATATACTTTGGGTAATCTTACTTATTTCTTCTAACAAACTTATGGATTATCTAGAGGTAGACATAGATAGCCACTATGTTGAATTGCTTATAGCAATGGTCAAAGTCTATTCTTGCCTCCCCATAGCTGTTCTGTTTGGTAATATGTTTCTACATTGACTCTGGGTTTTACTGTGTGACTTAATTTGGCCAAAGGTACAGTAGCAAACTTATGTAAGCCAAGATGCAAAAATGACTTACACATTGGTCTTGCCTTCTTGCTGCTCTGAGAACCATGCTGCCAGGTTCTTGTGAGAAAGCCTAGGCTGACCTGTGGTATGAAAAGAGATATGTGGCCCATACATCACCCTAACCCCTCACCATCAGAACTGACAGTGAACCATTTCCCTGATCATCCAGGCCTCAGAAGATATAAACCAGTCAGAATTCAACAGTGCCTAGTTCAGATGAGCAGAACTCAACTGACACATAGACAAGTGAGCAGTATAGAAATGATTATTGTGTAAACTGCTAATGTCTGTGTTCATTCAGTTACAAAAGCTGATTTATCTCTCTATCATCTATCTACCATCTATCTATTATCATCTATCAATTATCTTCTCTTCTAATTTACAAAACCATAATTTTGTTGCAAAAATCCACCTACATATTTTTTAAAAAAATACTATCTCCCTTGATTCCTTAAAGTTGGGCAGGGCTATGTGCCCCAGATGTGAATTATAGGAAGCAAACAGAGTTCAATAGGTGAGGAATCCAAGAAGACTATTGATTTCTTGGTTTAAAATGTGTCTTATCTTTTTCTCCATCTGATTTCTTTCTGTCTGGGACATAGATGAGAAGCCAGAAGTTTCCTCAACTTCTCACCAAAAATTAGATGCCACGTACTTTTGGATAGAAAAGAGGGAAACTAGAAGTTTGTCTTTATGATTTCCCAGCTATATCAAACCTCAAAATGCATACTTCTAGAATAATTTTTAACATGGTAAAGGTAATCCAAACTCATCTGTTACAGTATTCTTGTTTAGTTTCTGCAAATGCAGTGCTACACAGTGATAGCTGGTTGTAAGTTAGAAAATGAGACTTAAGAATGTTAACTAACATCTATTTTCAATTCTGCAAATGTATATTTACCACAGATGTACCAGACATTGTTTTACGTACTGGGACATGCTAAAATTTGGATCCAGGCAGTCTGACTAGAAAATACTCATTCTTTAATACTATTCTATACAGGTTCTTCATTGTAGTTTATGCCAATCTTTAATACACTGATGTGTCTTTTTCTATCATTTTCTAGGACCATTGTTCTGAAAAACTCAATTCGGAAATTCCTGTTTAAACATCTATAGGACAGTGAACAGGGAAACCAGTCAGAATATTGTTGAAATATTTCAGGTAGGAAGGGGGCCAGTGCCTAAACTAATGAGGAAGCTATGGCTAGAGAGTATGCAGCAGTAGAGGGAAGTGCTTTAAGAGGACAGAATATTGAGTATTGCTGGGTGTGAAAGATTTGAAAAGAGTAGACTTCTGTAATGTTATTGTTTGAGGATGTAAGCCAAATGAGATTACTGGTAGAACTATGTTATGTTCTGTTAGAGTATGCTAAGCTTGAGCTGCCTGTGCAACTTTCATATAGTGAATATAGAGTAAAAGAGTTTGGATTTTGTACAGGAAGAATGTAAAAGTTATTTAACCACTGGTATATCTTGGGTAATGGTCAATTAGAATGGATGTTTATAATAGTTTCATATTAGTACTGGATACACAGGGGAGATCTGAAAGGAGTAAGGATGGAAGAATGAAAGGGAATAAAAGAAAATATATGAAAAATAAAGAAAATTACTCAAAAGCATTTAAACTAGAGCACATTTCTTACATGTAGGCAAATCATAAAAATATCTTCCAGGAACACAGATGATCAATTAATCTTCATTCAGCAAATATCATTTAGCCCTCACATTATGCCATATACCATAGCCCAGTTCTAGGGACAATAAGCAAAACTGTAAAAAAGACAAATCAAGACCCTTTTCAAAATGTGTTTATTTTCCCCTTGGCGAAGGTAGATATTGAATAAATGAATAAATCCAGAACCTGAATATTTCATAGACACTAATATGTGCTCTGAAAAAAATTAAACAAGAAAATTATGACAACTTTCATTAGTATTTTCAAATTTAATGAGCAAGAATGTGATATTTGGAATAGACTATGCAACACAAATATATTACTTCATGTACATTCCCATTCCCTGAAAAATAAACCATTTCATGACTGGCAGTAAGGAACAGGACTATGAGACAACTTCCCATGTAGTAGTTTTCCCCATATTTTCTCTGTAGTTGTAAAGTAGACTCATTGAAATAAATATAAGGTTTGGCATGGAAGCTGGTACTTTGAAAAAACTGGTGCAGTAATCTAAGCCACTTTCACCATAGTAGGCCAACCGAGGCAGAACTGATGTCATGAGGAAGAACACCGAAAGCTTTACTAGACAGAAAGCACACAAATGATGAGAATGTTCTCTACTTTAGGTTCTTCTTAATATGGCTCTGAGATCTAAGTGGTCAAGAGGCAAATTCACTAGCCTGTCAAAATCCTAACCCTTATGTTAGGTTGTACTAAAATTTAATTTTTTTAAAGACTTTATTTATTTACTTGACAGAGAAAAACACAGCCAGAGAGGGAACACAAGCGGAGGGACTGAAAGAGGGAGAAGCAAGCTTCCCACCGAGCAGGAAGCCCAATGTGGGGCTCGATCCCGAGTCTCCAGGATCATGACCTGAGCTGAAAGCAGTTGCTCAACCAATTGAGCCACCCAGGTGTCCCTAAAATTTAATTTTTAAATCTGTCTGATAAATGAGGTAAAACAAGAGAGTCAAAATATGTATTTGCTTTCTTCAGTGTCTAAGGACTCCAACAAATATGCCACCTATAATAATTTAGGTCTAAAACTATAGAAAATTCTCCTTTAATCCAGTGGCACTTTCTTGAAATTCCACATAATTGCAGTCTGAGAAACTCCCTCTGTTAGGGTGGCAAGTCTCAGAAAGTGTGTGCTGGGGAAGATTATCCCTACCTTCTGAAAGCTCTGTGTCTTACTGAGAAATATAAAATATCTATTATTTCCCAATCTATAGGAACTGTCAACATGACTTCACCAGTGGACTAGTGTGATGTCCTACTAAAATGGTAAGATAGCAAAGTTCCTTGGTGCATATATTGTACATAACAAACCAGAGAGCTGATGTGTCTTTCAGAAAAATGAAAATATCTTAGATAAAAGACTATAAACTTCCAATATTTGGCAGCTTCAGTTGAATAGATTGAAAAAGTAATAGAGACAAAAGTCACTAGAGATAAACTGAGCAACTATAGCAAGAAACAGGGAAGTAGGTCTACATGGTCAGCATAAGCTAATATAACAAACAGTCTCAAATTCCTGGAACTTAAAATGATAAAGATATTTCTTGCTCAACAAGAAATTTTATGGATTTCCTGGATAGCGATATTCCCACATACATACTCAGGGATCCAAAGTTTTTTCATCATGTGGCCACACCACTTTTGGAGTACTTTACTTCTAACCACACTGAGAAAATAGTGTGTCATATTGTAATGACTGTCTTACATTCAGGCATAACTATATTGTGTTTCATTTATTCCCTCAATTGGTCAAAACTCAGCCACATGATTCAGCCTGGCTACAAGCAACATGGGGCAAAACAATCTTTCTATGTGCTCAGAAGGAGAATAAAATAATTTGATGAAATATACTATTTTCTCTAACATATATTCCAATTAGGGTCAAAATTTGAGTAAGCTTATGATAAACACATGTCATTTTCCCAAAACTATCAGATTTTTTTCACTGGATCTACTACAGAATTTAAAAAAGGGGCATGACAGAATCAATCTTTCATATTGATGTAATGGTTGAATATTTGAATAATTCTTTTAGGAACAAAATATGGCCATTAGTTAACTATTTTTATTTTATTTTATTTTATTTTATTATTTTATTGTATTTACTTTTTAAAATATTTTATTTATTTATTTGAACGACAGAGAGATTGAGAGAATGAGTGGGAGGAGGGGCAGAGGGAGAAGCAGTCTCCCTGTGGAGAACTGGACTTAGACTCGATCCTAGAACCCCAGGATCATGACCTAAGCCAAAGGCAGACTCCCAAACAACTGAGCCACCAGGGGCCCAGTTAACTATTTTTAAAATAAAAGTAATATCAATAACATTTGACCCTTCCTATACATATAAATCTTATCCACAAATCAGGAAACTTATTATAGTTTTTACAAAGTGAGAGTATATCAATTTTAATTATGAGCTTAAGATCTGGAAATGCCACCACCACGGAGCTTTGAATTCTCCTGTGTCAATCATATAGTACTTATGTAAACTCAGTTCATCTCTTGAGATTCATAAGTTCCATTCACACCAGTAGACCCCAGTGCAGTTCTTGATCCCCAAGAATTAATGTTATATTAGACTCAATGTCCAATAATTCATAATAATTCTGCATATGTTTCCTTTTCCTAAAGCTTAATTAGGCAGATAAATAAATGTAAGGTCACTGTCCTTTTGGAAAAGGCTTGAAGAAAGGAAGACATGTGGCTTTTGAGCACAGTTATTTCTCTTCATTTCAGGACTTGAAAATATGCCATGACTCAGATACATGAATTGAGGGAAGCACTGTTGCTCTGTAATGTAATATATAAAATCAGGCTTTTTAACTATATTATACAATAAAATATAATAATACTTATGATAATAAAATTAATATAGTTGTTAATTTGATATACAAGGCAAATAATTCCTTGGAAGGTGGCCTAAAATTTTATTTTCTATAGATTCATGATTAATTAAATTCTCTCAGAGATTTCTAAGGTTAGGCTACTCTTAGAGATTGGATTAGTGTGTCTGTCCTTGGAGCCAAATGTTAATCACATCAACTTTATTTCTTTTTAAAACTTTCCTGGTTTCTTATACCTGGATTCTGATGTCTGTAATCCAACCAATCACAGACAACCCATTTCAATTGGAACTCCTTACTATAGGATTCATGGACACAAGCTTCTCGTAGAAATCTGTTCCTTAAAATCTTGGCGAAGGAAATTCATTCTAGTACATCTCAGAGAATATAATTAGGTAATATTATGCAATTGATTCACTAAAATATACACAGCATTTCAAGATCTTTTTGAATCTGAAATTCAATATCTTTGCATCTCAGTATCTTTGAATACTATGTGATTTCTGTCTTTTCAATGTCCTTTTTGCCCCAAACTTGCATACGCCTGAAAACTGAGTCATCTGAAGAACTGCAGAATGTCTTGTAAGTGCACCTGTAAGGGTAAATTCATTCTAATCTAACACTGTTTTTGTTTCCTTAGTCAATATCCTCAAAACCTATCATCAAACAGTCCTTAAGATGTTAAAATACATAAATAAATTTCCATTACATTTTGTAAGTGAAAATTCATTATCTATTTTCACTATACATTTTACTTCAGAACATAATGAACAAAATTTTGTTGACCTTTGCAATTTGGTGATGGAAATGTTTAGTTGTATTCAAAAACTTGAATATATGGTTTCCTTCCTTATGTTGTAAATATTCCTAACTTTTCTTGCTAAAGGATAGTATAGAAACAGGTATGTAGTTAGCTCAGAGCTATCAAATGGGATATGCTTCACTTTCTAATCTGAAAGACCATCAACGGTTTCAGTAGATTTCAAAGCAATGTCAGTCCAGAAGAACTGATGACTTCTCACCATCTGTCCTCATTTCCTCGTCTATATAAACGTACCCAGAAAAGAGCAAGGCATCTTGTCAATGAATAGGAATCTTTTCCTCCTCTCTTCTGTCTGACCCTCTCCCTGAGTTACAGTTTATTCTGTCTCTCATTTCAATATCTATAAGACATAACTAGAAGTTATATAGAGTAAAGTGGAAATATTTATGTTATGGAAACAAGCAATATTTTTCTCATTTGATGTAGTAAAATTACACAAGTTCATGTAGATTGAGAAGAATCTATCAGAGATATTGAGACATCAAAATGCCTTCAATTTTTCAAAAACACCATCTCTTATAGGGTGAAAGCATTGCAACTAGAACCTATGACATTGGGGAGATCTGCACTGAGGATGTTATGGAAGATGAAGCTGCAGCTTGACTGAATCTCTCACACCAGGTATCTACATGGATGTGGAGTCTGAAGAGAATCCTTAAATCCAGCAAATACACAACATAGTATCACCAGGTTTTGGAGGTTAGTAGCACAGATGGAACTGACAGGTCAAAAGTCTTAGGCAGAAGTGTAAAGCTACTACCAAAAGACAGGAAGAAAATAGAAGAGAGCAAAAGATAAAGAGAGTGGGCAGAGAGCAGAGGGGGGTGGAGTAAGACAATCCTAAGCAGACTCTGCATTAAGCACAGAACCCAGTGAGGGGCTCAATCTCACATTCCCGAGATCATGATCTGAGCCAAAATCAAGAGTTAGATGCTTAACTGACTGAGCCACCCAGGCTCCCCAAGGGGGAGGGAAATAAAAATATATTTATATTTATAAATAAATATTTGTATTTATAAATAAATATATTTATATTTATAAATAAATATGAAATAAAAATAAAAATAAAAATAAAAATAAATATAATTAATCAATCATTCCTTGTCCCTATGGCTACTACTACAGCAGAATCAACAGGACAGAGCACAGACCCAAAAGAGAAAGATGAAAGAAGGGAGTTACATCAATACTCTCTGCTTTCTGTTAGTAATTCACTGAATTCAGTTCTTAAAAATAATATAAAGACCACTATGCACAAGGAACTGCTGAGATGTCACTGAATGAAAATTTTTCCTTTTTCTTTGCTATGCTCCCAGCCCAGCTCAATGAATGGTGCAGTGAATACTCAAAAAAGCAAAGCTGAGTAGGAATCATTTGGGAATGAGCTCATGGCTGAGTTCAGGCAGTTCAATCAAATCTGTAATATAAAATCATTAGTGTATGTCCTGAATCTGCACATATATTTTTATTCTAGTTCATATATTGACTTTTATTTAAACTTCCATGTCATAATGCTAGAAGGGATTTGAATTTAGTTAATGTTCTAATTTATCAAATGAAAAATCTAGCACTGATTCTTCCTTTCAGTGATTTCAATCCTGTGGCTATAAGAGCTATAATATCCTTTTAGTATAATGATTCTGTTTCTGTGACTGACATGAGAATTCAAGGATCTGATTATTTCATTCTCTTCCTTTTTTTAATCAAGCATACAGCCTTCCCCACCAACCATCATCACATAATTCTTCAGCCTCTTCAAATTACTTTATGTCTTTGTTCAATTACCTAGAGCTTTTCCCTATGGTAGGCACAGTTCTATGTGACCATAGGCGATAACTTAATTAGCTACCATGGAATGTTATTTTTACATCCCAGAAAATCTATAAGATTACCACTGCATTTTGCCCCATGTCAGCTCAATAACAAATTAAAAGTTGTTCCTATCACTGGGTTTAGTCCATTCTATGTCCTTCATTGTATAACAATTACAGACAACACCAATTAACTTTGGCTAACATATGCACAATAAAAAAAGTCAATAAATCTATAGGGCAACTTGCACAGTGAAAGGAAAAACTGAAGATTTCTGCATCAGAAAGAGTAACAACACTAGTGCAGTTCCCAGGATGCAGTAATTAAGGGACAATTTCTTCATTATGTTTTCTAACTAAAACCAAAGTCCTATAACAGAGATATTGATGGCATAGACTGAAGAAAGTGAGGAATGTTAATTGACCCTTAAGTTTAAATTTTAAGCAATGGAACAAATGTAGTCACCCAAAGGAAAATTGAAGTGTCATTATAAGAAGAGAGATCTTAGGTAGGCAAAGCAACTCATGTTGCTATTTGCACAATAGTTTAAAAATTCAAATTTTAATGAAAATTTAAATGTCATTATGGAACTAAATCAGCAATAAAAATAAAATAAAGATCAAAAGGGACATTGCAATCAAAAAGGAGAACTTCAGACCGATATCGCTGATGAATACGGATGCCAAGATTCTCAACAAGATCCTTGCTAACAGGATCCAACAATACATTAAAAATATTATCCACCATGACCAGGTGGGTTTTATCCCAGGGATGCAGGGGTGGTTCAACACTCGCAAAACAATCAACGTGATAGAACAAATCAATAAGAGAAGAGAGAAAAACCACATGGTACTCTCAATCGATGCAAAAAGGCATTTGACAAAATACAACATCCGTTCCTGATCAAAACTCTTCAAAGTATAGGGATAGAGGGAACATTTCTCAACCTCATAAAATCTATCTACGAAAAACCCACAGTGAATATCATCCTCAATGGGGAAAAACTGACAGCCTTTCCTCTGAGATCAGGAACAAGGCAAGGATGCCCACTCTCACCACTAGTGTTCAACATAGTGTTAGAAGTCCTAGCAACAGCAATCAGACAACAGAAAGAAATAAAAGGTATTCGAATTGGCAAAGAGGAAGTCAAACTCTCTCTCTTTGCAGATGACATATATGTGGAAAACCCAAAAGACTCCACCCCCAAACTACTAGATCTCATACAACAATTTGGTAATGTGGCAGGATACAAAATCAATGCGCAGAAATCAGTTGCATTCTTATACACTAACAACGAAAAAATAGAAAGGGAAATCAGAGAATCAATTCCATTTACTATAGCACCAAAAACTATAAGATACTTAGGAATAAACCTAACCAAAGAAGTCAAGGATCTGTACTCAAGGAACTACAGAACACTCATGAAAGAAATTGAAGAAGACACAAAAAGATGGAAGAACATTCCATGCTCATGGATCGGAAGAATAAACATTGTCAAAATGTCTATACTGCCCAGAGCAATCTACACTTTCAATGCCATTCCGATCAAAATTCCACCAACATTCTTCAAAACATTGGAACAAACAATCCTAAAATTTATATGGAACCAAAAAAGACCCCGAATCGCTAAGGAATTGCTGAAGAAGAAAAGCAAAGCTGGGGCATCTCATTACCTGACTTCAGGCTTTATTACAAAGCTATGATTACCAAGACAGCATGGTACTGGCATAAAAACAGAGAAATAGACCAATGGAACAGAGTGGAGAGCCCACATATGGACCCACAACTCTATGGTCAAATCATCTTTGACAAAGCAGGAAAAAATATCCAGTGGAAAAAGGACAGTCTCTTCAATAAATGGTGCTGGGAAGATTGGACAGCTATATATAGAAGAATGAAACTAGACCATTCTCTTACACCACACACAAAGGCAAACTTGAAATGGATGAAAGACCTGAACGTGAGGCAGGAATCCATCAAAATCCTGGAAGAGAACATAAACAGTAACCTCTTTGACATCGGCCACAGCAACCTCTTTCAAGACACGTCTCCAAAGGCAAAGGAGACAAAAGCGAAAATGAACTTCTGGGACTTCATCAAAATAAAAAGCTTCTGTACAGCAAAGGAAACAATCAACAAAACAAAGAGGCAACCCACAGAATGGGAAAAGATATTTGCAAATGGCACTACAGACAAAGGGCTGGTATCCAAGATCTATAAAGAACTACTCAAACTCAACACTCAAAAAGAAGATGAACACATCAAAAAATGGGCAAGAGACACGAAGAGGCACTTCTCCGTAGAAGATATACAAACGGCTAACAGACACATGAAAAAATGTTCAGCGTCACTAGCTATCAGGGAAATTCAAATCAAAACCACTCTAAGATACCACCTTACACCAGTCAAAATGGCCAAAATTAACAAGACAGAAAACAACAAGTGTTGGAGAGGCTGCGGAGAAAAGGGAACCCTCTTACACTATTGGTGGGAATGTAAACTGGTGCAGCCGCTTTGGAAAACAGTGTGGAGATTCCTTAAAAAATTAAAGATAGAGCTACCCTATGACCCTGCAATTGCACTACTGGGCATTTACCCCAAAGATACAGATGTAGTGAAAAGAAGGGCCATATGCACTGCAATGTTCATCGCAGCAATGGCCACAATCGCCAAACTGTGGAAAGAGCCAAGGTTCCCTTCAACAGATGAATGGATAAAGAAGATGTGGTACATATATACAATGGAATACTATGCCTCCATCAGAAAGGATGAATATCCAACTTTTGTAGCAACATGGACTGGACTGGAGGAGATTATGCTGAGTGAAATAAGCCAAGAAGAGAAGGTCAAGTATCACATGATTTCACTTACTTGCGGTGCATGAGGGGTAAACTGGAGGACAGTGGGAGAAGGAAAGTAAATGGGAACGAGGGTAATCTAGGGAGGGAAATGAAACAGCAGAGACTTTGGACACAGAAACAAACTGAGGGACTTAAAGGGAGGGGAGTGGAGGGATGGGAGAGCCTGGTGGTGGGTACTGGGGACACCTAAAGCGTGGAGCACTGGGTGTGGGGAATGTGGAATGAATCTTGAAACACTGGAAAAAAAAATTAGTAACAATAAAAAAAAAAAAAAAGGGACATTGCAGGAAAACAACTCATTGGTAGGCTTTTGAAATCATCCAGAAGTCAGAGGAATGTGGGAAAACCAGGATTAATATAAAGAATAGCAACAGACACCTAATCTAGAATCCATCAGCACATAACTTATTTAAAGTCCAAACAACAAACTGCAGACTAAGTACTCTTACCTGCTTTTATTCATTTCCACCCAGTAATGGAAAAGTCATCCTGTCCCTAATGTAATTAATCCCTTCACCTGTGTTCTGGATCCAAATCTTACTGACTTTTGAAAGATCACCTTGTATTTATGACATCACTCTTCTTGTTATGGTGTGGGGATACATTTTGTAAATGTGGTATCTACTCAATATTTAATTAGCATCAATTTAAACCCTACCAAGTATTAAAATTTATTAAAAGGTAAAGCCATTCTGAGGAATAGTAATTGGTTAATGAAGCATAAAATAAATTTATAATCAGACAGAAGTTTGTGTGTGTATGTCTGTGTATGCAGTTATTTTTAAGACTTATAGAATTTCAACTAGTGAGAAAGTGAGAGATTATTCAAATAAAGAAAATGGCACAGTCATTTGGAGTATCAGCCTAACACCAAAATTAATTTCAGATAAAATTAATAATAATGGAGTTAAAATGTAAAAATGAATAAATAAATAAATGAAACCATACAACAAATGAGGATGAGAAACTTTTTTTTTTATATAAAAGATTTTATTTATTTGACAGAGAGAAAGACAGCGAGAGAGGGAGCACAAGCAGGGGGAGTGAGAGAGGGAAAAGCAGGCTTCCCGCTGAGCAGGGAGCCCGATGTGGGGCTGATCCCAGGTCTCCGGGTTCATGACCTGAGCTGAAGGCAGTTGCTTAACCAACTGAGCCACCCAGGCACCCCGAGGATGAGAAACTTTATCACATAGCTGTAGGTAAGGCTGCCTTAACTATGATGTCAAAGGAAGCTCCAAGGAAAATTTTAATTGTTATTACTAAATAAATTTGACATAATTTATAAAGAAACATGTCATGAAGAAAAGTGGTGATGTGAAAGTATTTGCTAAAGGAATAAAAAGTATGACTATTGTTGAGAGATGATTTTCCATGCTTATGTTACATTTCCACTTTGTTCAGATCCTCTGAGAAAGGTCTTTATAGTTAAGTGAAAAATCCTTTCATGGGGAAAAATTCCAGGATAGTAATGTTTAAGACATATGTCCCTCCCTGGTTTAGTAGGAAGTATAAAGACATTTTCTTCTTCTCCCTAAAGTAGATTTGCTGTTCCCCAGGATAATAAATCTAGAGATGCCCTGCCCCCTTCCTGAAGCATTTGCTAAAGACAATGTATTTTTGTTTTTGCTTTTTCTCTCTCCTCTCTGTATCTTTCTTGAGTAAAAGTGGTTGAATAGGTCACTGGTAGTCCTATATAATCAGAACTGCCTAATTTTAAAGTTTTTCTGTTAAACACTCCATGTAGGAAAAAAAAAAGAAAGAAAGAGAAAGAAAAGTAAGAAAATAGGAGAACACAAATTAATGAATCAAGAATACATATGAAATCTTTGTGGAATAATTTGCCAAGAGCCAGATAATGGAGTAATAAGAGATTATGGATCAGTTGATAATTATGAAACAGAAAGATAGAAAACCATTTTGTCTTTAAATGTGTAAAGGTTACTTATTGGTGAAAAAAAATGAATAGACACTAAAGATACTATAGAATATGAAGGAATGAATTTGCCCTGAACACACAAAGGAACTTTACATAATACTGAATTTACAGATTATAACTTTTAACAACCAGGGGGATGCCTTTGTGGCTAAATGGTTAAGTAACTGATTGTTGATTTTGACTCAGATCATGATCTCAGAGTCCTGAGATTGAGTCCTGCACTCAGCAGGGAGGCTATTTTCCCTATTCCTCTACTCCTCCCCCTGCTTGCACTCTCTCTCTCTCCCTCTAATAAATATAAATAAATAAATACTAATAAATAAATACTAACATTCATAATCTTCTGATTTATGTAATTTTCCATGAAGCTTCTCAGAAATTAGAGTATAGCAATGAGAATTAGATACTTAAGTTAATCCAAACTTAAGAATTATTATATCTGTGAATCAGAAGGAAAAATGTGATTACATTATTATTTGCAAAAGTGATGGCAAGACAGAGGAGATAGAGGTAATTCTCTGGTTGAATAGGAAATAATGTGAAAGAAAGCAAAAGAGATCATAGATAACAGTAGCTATAAATTCAAGAAAAAAGAAAAATAAGATAGTATAGCTTTCAAAATAGAATTTTTTTAAATGCTTTATTTATTTTTGAGGGAGAGAGTATCCAAACAAAGGGAGGAGCAGACAGAGAAGGGGAAGGAAATATTCTCCAGCAGACTCCCTGCTAAGTGCAAAGTCTGAGGCAGAGCTGGATTCCAGAACCCTAACTGAAATCATGACCCTAGTAGAAACCGAGAGTGAGATGCCTAACTGACTCAGCCACCTAGACATCCCTCAAAATAGAATTTTGAATAAGAATAGAAGAGTAGTTACTTGGAAAAACTTAACAGAAAAGTAGAGAATCTTTAATTTGACTCTAGGATCACTGTATTTACAAGAATGAGCAGTATCTGGTTGATTGTTTCATGAAGGAGAGGAAATTCAGAAAGAGAAGCAAGTTTAATATAAGACTCATCAGGACATGATGGTATAAAGAAGTTTGTGAAAAGAATGTTTAGGTAGGAGTGTTTACAATGGAAAAAGCCCTCGGAGGGTACTGGAACAAGCAGAAAAGTTGGGATTGAGCCAGAGGAGTTAGGAAAGACAGTTAGGAAACAGGAATACACAAGAATACTGGATATGAGAGGAACTTGCATTTGAGAAGCAACAGAATATGGCAGAGGGAAAAAATAAATTGAACAGACTGACTCTACTAACAAGATGACATAGGCTCATACAGTCCTGGAGGGGTGAGCTTGTTGAATGTCTGCCTCACCATTTTAATAGATCAGATTAAGTGATTGATTGAATGCTCAAAAACAGACTACAGTAATTTGGTCTGAGTATAACTTCAGGGTTCTAGAGTATTGCTGGGAGAAGTCATAAGGTCAAATAAAATATTATCATACATACCAAAATGACTACAATTACTTGCCATTGTATTTTTTAAGAAGGAATTAAAATCTGAAAGCAACTATAAATATGATACACACCTGATAAGAGTGTAAATTCATATAATTGTTTGGAAAATGATTTGTCACTGTCTACTGAAGCACAACATAGACAAACTCTGTAACCAAGCAATTCTACTCCTAGTTCCTTACCATAAATGATGACAAATTTTCTTTTTTTTTTTTAATGATGACAAATTTTCAACAAAAAGCTGTATGAGAATGTTAATTGTAGCACCAAAGAACAACAAAAGATAGAATTTAAGCTCTCGATATTTCTTTTTTTTTTTAATATTTTATTTATTTGACAGAGAGAAACACAGCCAGAGAAGGAACACAAGCAGGGAGAGTGAGAGAGGGAGAAGCAGGCTTCCTGCTAAGCAAGGAGCCTGATGTGGGGCTCAATCCTTGGTCTCCAGGATCATGACCTGAGCCGAAGGCAGTTGCTTAACCAACTGAGCCACCCACGTGCCCCTAATCTCTCAATATTTCCAATATTTGGGACAATATTAGAGAAATAGATAAAAAGATATTGTGAGATAAAAAGTAAATCTAAGAACCCTCAAAAGAAATATGACATGACTACATATTTAAATATTTGGTAGCAAGTTATTGCTAAGGTGGTAAATTCTAAAACTCAAAAAAAAATGTGAACTTATTATATTTTGAAGTTTCTGTATTTCATGACACCAAATATCAACTAAATGTAAAAACAAATGACAAATTGTAAATATTAAGTGCACATGTGGCAGTTTAAGAATTGATATTTTTTAATATATAAGGTTGGCTTAAAAAGTTTAAGAAAAAGGTAGAGAAATAACATGTTCTAACACAAACATATAAGAGATTTATATTTAGAGAGAGAGAAAGAGAGAACCAAGAAATCTAACAAGAAATGTGTTTCCAAAATCATTCAATTATTCTGAGAATTAAAAATGCAATGTAAAACAATCATATACTATTTTAGTCTTAAAATATTAAATATCATTGTAACAAATTATATTGGAGGACATATAAATTTCCATGCCTTACTTCTACCAATACAAATGATACAATATTTTTGGAAGGTAAATTGACAAATGGATAAAATATCTTGACATACACTTGACAAACATACTTAACTTATGACTAAACAAATCCCTTTTCTTTCACCTTGTCCAACAAATATGGTCTATGTTTTGCCATTACTACATTAATGTGTCATTACTTATAATGGTTAAAAGTAAGAATATATTGCAATATGCATCTCTAGTTGCTAGTGTAGTAAAGCATTTGAAGTTTTATAGTGAGAGACTTTCTGGGTATTTTATCCAATGCAAAAAGAAAAAAAAATACATGTATATATCACATATATAATGTAATTGGTGAATCCACTGTGAATCCACAGTGCTTGGAAGATGAAATTAAATTTTCTCAGTAGGGCATATAAAGCACTTCAAAATATCTTTCTAATCTAGAAGAGGTCTTTCTAAACATATCTCCAGCCAGTCCCCGCCAGTCTGCACCAATTACTTGGCACTACTTCTCATCCCCAGAATCCAGTTACTCATTCATATCATGTGAATACAGACTTAGCAATACAGAAAGACAAGTATATCCTCTGCCTTGTGTCTGATTATACCCATCAGTACCATGTTTATTCTATGTTTATTGACTCTTCTATTGGGTCTTCCAATTCTTCCCTCCAAAAACAACCACCTGATGCTGCTATGTTATCTTCACTTTTTCTACCTTTTGCATTTTGTGACGCTGCAACCTTCTTTTTCTCTTTTATTCTTTCCAACAAGTAAATCTGGAGCTTTTTGATGGGGAGGACTCTTTCTTTAATCCATGGTGTTTGAAGTAATACTATGTATGTGGTTAGTAAAATTTGTTTAACAAATGAATAACTGTGGAAACCTAGCTGGCTTAGTTGGTAGAGCATGGGACTCTTGGTCACAGGGTCATGAGTTCAAGCCACACACTGGGTGCAGAACTCATTAAATGAATGCCTAACTGACTGACTGACTGACTGACTGAATGAATGAATAATTGAATAAAAAGGAAAAGGAATATTATTGAAGAATATTCAAAATACTAATTATACAAACTTTCAGTGACTGGAATAAATATTTATTATTTGAGATAAGGCAAAAGAGAGTGGGGAAGGCAACTATATCTTGCTATCTTGGTATTTTCAGGTGGGAAGGACATACACAGAGAGAATTCATTTCAAATTGTTTGATTTTTTCTTGGCAAAATATAAAGTAATGTGTTGTTCAGAATAAGGGTTAGAAATTTAGAACTGGAGCTGGTGTATTGTAACTTCCTGGTAAGTGATTCAATTGAAATAAAGCATAAATACAGAAAACTTAATAAATCATAATTATACAAAGCAATAAATTTTTAAAATTTGATCATAACTGAGGTTTTTTGCTTTCTCTAAGGCTGTTTAAAACTGAAAGAAAACACCAATTCTATCTTAGCAAATCCATGCAACACAAAAATTTTGTGAGTCCATCAGAAAGCCAAGTTCACAAATCAGCCAGGTGTAATACATTCCAAAATATGACAAACCTTTTTGAGTATATATTAGGGAAACATGAGCTTTTCTTTACCTTTGGCAAATTATAGGAGGAGTTAGCTGTCATTAAAGTATAAAAATACATTAGCTAATTTTTAACCAAATATTAAAGCCACTCTTCACCCAAGACATTGGAGAAAGCAGCCTGCACTGTGAGAAAGATTGAGGACAGGATAAGGAACCAGTAATAGTCCCCCCACCACCCTCAACCAAGCTCCATGATAGACCATAGGCATGAAATCAAGCCCACTTTTTGGATTATTCCCTCAAACAATCCAAAGCCTTAAGGTGCTAGGTAAGAACAGTAAACCAGGAGCCCACGCAAAGGTCTGTTGCTTTGGAAGCAGAGGTAGAAGCAAAACTTTTTGCCACTTGGTGAGCAAAAAGAATCACTTTCATATGCAAGGTTCTGCAGTCATTCAAAGGAAAGATTTGCTGCCACTGGGAAAGACATAAGAAATGATCTCATGCCAAACCCCATAAAATACCAGCCAGCATTTAGCTGTTCCAACTAGGGAGAAAAAGGTGTGCTGAGGAAGTTGTACCTCTAAGAGCAGGGATATCCTGCAGAGCAAAGCTTTAATGCTTGACTCCAGCATTAAGTCCAATACTGAGTAGTAAGCAATGGCAATCTAATGCTGGAGAATAGGTTGAATCTAGAGTGAGACCATCACCTCTGGTGCAAACATAAGTAGACTTCCAAGAATTGCAGGCTAAACAAGAACACTGAGAAAAACTTATTAGTACACCATGCCTACAAGATCCACAAAGCAGAAAAATTTGTTCTTTTTAAATATAACTGAAGCCAGGGTGTACCCTGAAGTTAACTCTGTCAATAAGAAAACTCAAACCCTGCTTGACTGACTAGATTGACTCAACATCCCATCCTAATAAACTGATAAGAGAAAAGATGTGGCCATTAAAAAATATTTATCTTTATATTGACTTTTCTGTACAAAATATTGAGCCCTCAGTCAAAATTATGAGATACCCCAAAAAACCAAATGGACAAGAAGAAGAAATAGTCCACAGAACCATACCTGAAGATGCCGCAGAAGTTAGAACCACATACACAGAATTTAAAATAACTTTGACTAATATGTAAAGAGATCTAGTATTCAAAAGGTGGCAATTACATAATATTAATACACCTATACAGCCATCATCTCAATCAAAATAGGGCATTTTACCAGGCCATTGTCTAAAATTCATGATTCATTTTAGACAATAGCCTTTCAAAGGTCACCACTATAGGCCTGTATCACCATAGATTGATTTTTGTTTGTTTTTATAATAGATGGATAGATATAGATAGATATACAGACCCATAGATGTTCATATTATACAATATTGGTGTCTGGCTCCTTTTGCTTAAATAACATTGGTGATAATCATTATGGTTTTGCATTTAGCAATAGTTGGCTCTTTTGTTATTGTTGTTGTTATTTAGGGAAAAGAAAATGAATATGAGAGAGGTAAAAGAGAAGGTCAAGTCTTGAAATCTTTCAAGGTTTCTCCTGCAAAAACACAAATGGATTCATTAAATTGGATTGAGAACTCAAGATAGAAGCTAGCAATTCATATAATCAGCAAGAGATAAGTTAAATAGGACATGCCTTCAATACATTCAAGAACAGTTTCAAAATCTATTCCTTAAAATCACTGGAGCCAAATGTGTTTTGAAATTCAGACTTTCAAAAATATTTTGGTCACAAAATAAGTTTCATTTTCATTTTTTACATCTCTTAAGTGTTTGTAATAGTAGGTAAGAGATTTAGAAAATGGAACATTTTCACTAGACATACCAAATGATAAGACCCCAATATAATTTGACTGCTGAAAATGGACACTCTGTAGTTTTTGGCATGCATATCATAAATGAAACCACTGAAGTAAGAATTCAGAATAAATATAGGAAATGAGAAACCAAATATAGATTAGGGAAGATCCCTAGGGGTTATATGCTTGAGCACATACCTGGATGCCATGGCATGGCAATATTGACACATGAAATTGACCATCACAATAGTTAAATTGTCAAATGTTTACAAAATCTAAATTAAATAAAAACTAAAACTCTTCTACTGAATTAAATAGTTTTTATTTACTAGTTATATACACCATCTCACCTAAACATTAAAACATACAAATTTTATATAATTGCTTCAGATCCATCATGATACTATCTTACCTCTTTTTCCTCTTCTCTGAGGACTTTATATTTCTTGACTTTCATTAGAGCTTGTATTTATATCATTCTTTAATTCCATTCTGAATTGCTCAGGGAGAACTTTTGAGTGCTGCATCACATAACCAATAAATTGTTAAGTTGTTAAAATTCTACCTCTATGTTACTTCTCATATTTATTTATATTCTCTCCATTTCTAATTGTCATTAATTATTTCCCTATAGAAACTCATTATTTCTAATCTAGAGTATGGAAGTAACATAAGTAACATAATAAGCAAGGTCACTACCTACTTTTGTAATCTTTTTACATATGCCCTTCATACAGCAAAATTCTAATCATGCTGCTCCCCTTAATTTTGCATCCCTCCTTATTACTATAGTATAAGCTCTTCTGTCATCAGTTCAGGACCTCCCAAGATCTTGCCACATCTAATCTATAATCTATTTACTATACAGTTTTGTCACTATTGTAAATCAATATATCCTATTATATTTAATTTATTAAGGAAGTTATTATATTTATTTATCATAGAAATGATTGCTTCTTGAATATTAATTTTTTTATCTTGCTATTGCTGAAATTATCTTTTAGTTATCTTAGATTATCTGTCAACTCCCTTGGATTTGCTAAAATGACAGTCATATAATTTGCCAATAAAAATAGCTTAGTTTCTTCATTTAATTTCCATGCTTCTTATGATTCCAGATATAAGACTAGTTGAGAGGCACTGAATAAATATGTTGGGTAAAAATTATGATATTTTTAATCTTTGTCTTGTGCCTTACTTTAATGGGACTATTATTTACATAGTTCCCATTAATTAGGTCAAAGCTTGATACATATCTTTCAGGTTGAGATGTATCCTTCTATTCCTAATTTTGAAATTATTTTTATAACAAAAGATTAAATTATAGAACATGATTTTCTTCTTTTTGAAGGAAATACTACTTTTCTCTTTTAATCTGTTATAAATTTTCCTATTCTGAACCAAATTTTCATTAGTTGTAATGTGTTAACATTTTATACATCTTTGATTTTTAGAGTTTTTACTAAAAAGTTCTTCACTTATATTGAAAAACAAGATTTAACTTTTCTGAGAAAGCAGGAATATGGTAGAGTAGGAGGATCCTGAGATCACCTCCTCCCCCAGATACACCCAGGCAATATCTACGTGTATTGCAACTCACTCTGAACAAGACCCAAAGACTGACAGCATAGATATTCATAGCTAATTACAGAGAGAAGGCCATATGAAAAAGTTTGGAAGGGTGGAGACACAGTGATGAACCAAACCTCTAGGGTAATTACTAACAAATAGGAGAGATATCACAAGTACATAGGTGCTAGAGGATCAGGCCCTACACTAGGCATTCCTGGGCCTGCAGATCCAGAGTGGGAAAGGGTGTCCCCATAACATCTGGCTTTAAAAATCACTGGAGTTTACTCTGGGAACTTTACAAATCAGTGGGGCTTAATTCAACTTAACTTAGATAACTGGCTGCTTGCAGAAGCCAGTTCTGACATTCTCCATCTGCCTTGTGAGCATCCCTTACCCTGCTCTGACATTCCCCTGCAGACCCAGCAGGCACTCCTCCAAAGCAATTTCTATCCCACCACAGCCAGTGGGCAGCACCAGACAAGACTAGCACCCCCTCTAAAGCCGTTGGTGCCCTGCGGAGGAGAGCTAATCTCCAATATCAGCATACCCATAATTGCAGCAGTCAGGCCTCTCAGCCAGTTGCACAAGGAACAAACATCAGTTCACCCTCAGTTGTCAGACCAGTTGTAGCAACTCATTGCAGACAGTTGAGCTGAGGGACAACCTCGCTCACCAGTGAGCATGCAGCAGTTGTGGCTTAGCCACAACAAAAGGACACATGAAACCCACACAGGATATAGCCCTAGAGTGCCTGGTTCTGGTGCCCAGGGAAAATTGCAGTACAGAGCACCACAGAAGCCATCTATAAAAGGACACTATTTCAACACCAGGAGGTATAGTTGGCCTACTTACTATATAGAAACAAACACAGAGAGACAAAATGAGAAGACATAGGAATATGTCTCAAATGAAAATACAAAACAAAATCACAGATAAGGAGCTAAACAAAACAGATACACAATGTGACAGATAAACAGTCCAAAGTAATTGTTATAAAAATACAAGACTTGAGAGAAGAGTAAATGAACTCAATGATAACTACAACAAAGATATAGAAAATATATGTTATACACAATAAATAAAGAATAAACTAGAGAATACAATAACTAAAAATGAAAAATATATCAGAGAAAATCAATACAAATTAGCAGATATAGGAGACTATATCAATCATCTAGAAGACAAGATAATGGAAACCTATCAAGAAGAATAGCAAAAAGAAGAAAAAATAATAAAAATGAAGACAGGTTAAGAGATCTCTGTGATGTCATCAAGTATGTTAACATTTACATTATAGAGGTCTCAGAGGAGAAGAAAGAGAGATAGGAGTTATTATTTGAAAAAATAATATCTGAAAATTTTCTAACCCAGGGAAGGAAATAGGTATCCAGGTCCAGAAGGTGCAGAAAGCCTCAAACAAGATGAACCCAACGAAGTCGACACAAAGACAAATAATTTAAATACAAAAATTAAAAATAAAGAAAGCATCTTAAAAATAGCAAATGAAAAATAGTTGCACACAAGGGAAGCCCCATAAGGCTATTAACTGATCTTCCAGCAGAAACTTCACAGGACAGAAGAAAGAGACATAATATACTCAAAGTGCTGAAAGGGAAAAAAAAAACCTACAACCAAGAATACCCAGTAAGATTATCATTCAGATTGTAATGCATCACTATTAAACTGGCCTTCTAAAAAATGTTTATGATAATTCTTATAGTGGAAAGAAATGGCCATAGCCAGAAGTAAAAACAAAAAACAAAAACCAAATGTAAAAGGAAAAAAAAAAAAATCAATACTAAGCAAATAAATAGTATGGGGGTAGATCAATTACTTATATAGCTAATATGAAGAGTAAACACAAAAGTAGCAAAATCAACTATACTTACAACAAGTCAAGGGATATGCAGGTTTTTTTAATGTAAAATACGATATTGTAACACAAAATATGGAAGGGCAGTAGCAATGTAGTGCTTTCATGTCGTCAAACTTAAACAATTGGTGACTTAATATAGACCACTATTCACATAGAATGTTTTATATGAATCCCACAGTAACCACAAACCAAAAATCCTTTAATAGACTCTTGTCTCTCTAAGACCAAAAAAAAAAAAAAAAAGAAAGAAAAATGAGGATTCCCTCATCACTTCTCAGACTGCAGAGATCCCTTTTCCCCTGTTTATCTTTGTAGAGAAAGAGAATTTTTTTTGGAGTTTTCACTGCTACTAGTACGGATACTGACTGCCCAAATCTCAACCAAGGTCTGCCTTTGGGATATTGTTACAAGTGCAGAGAGGGAACATGCTCATACTTATATCTAACCCTTACTAATCGCATCTTCATTTTTTTGACTCCACTTTCAACCTGTATGCCCTTGATTTAAATTTCACAGTTATCATAAGCTGTGGTCAACAGGGAGATAGGCTGTACTTGGCTTTTTCCATCTTGGCCAAATATCTCATAGTAATATGATTATATAAATATCGATAATGCTTTAACATTTTAAAGAACTTAGTTTGCAGAAGCTCCCTTTGGTATCACATAAGAGTATTGATCTTCTGAAATTATACACTATAAAAATATCTAAAAAGTGCAATTTACTGCCTAAATTATATATGAATTTTCTTTGCATCTCTTCCATTTAAAAAACACTTAAATATTGTAATGATCTTAATATTATGAATACTGATAATCTTGTTGGTGAATTTCCTACCACTCTACCTTAGTCAATACCTACAATCAGGAATTTTAAACATGGAGGTTTCCATATCTACATGAAATATTTTTTTTCTCTTTGCCACAAATCCCATATGCCCCAGTAAGTTTATGAAATATAATCTAAACGTTCTATTTGGGGCACCTGGGTGGCTCAGTTGGTTAAGCAACTGTTCGGCTCAGGTCATGATTCTGGAGACCCAGGATCGAGCCCCAGGATCGATCCCCACATCGGGCTCCCTGCTCACCAGGAAGCCTGTTTCTCCCTCTCTCACTCCCCCTGCTTTTGTTCCCTCTCTAGCTGTGTTTCTCTCAGTCAAATAAATAAGTTTAAAAAAAAAATTTAAATGCTCTATTCAATAATTTTAAAATCCAACTTCAAAATGTCTTGTTTTGAGGTTACTTCATCTGACTGTTTAATTTAATGGGATTTAATTCTTATAGAAGCTTAATTGTAATCACATGCTTGGTAGAGCATGAATAAATTATATATGATTGCAAGTATAAGTTGAAATAATTCTTGTAAAATATGCAGATATATTTAGTTATCATTACCTCCAGCTTTACTGGTTTTAATGTAAATCTTAACTTAAAGAGTAGAATCTTTTCCTTAGTTAATCCCAAATTCTAAGAGGTGTTTTCTGAATATGCTGAAAAATACTACTTAGGAAGATTTCAAAAACAAACAAACAAAAATGCATATGAATGGAACAGTATTTTCTCCTCCTTGGAAAATACCTCATAGCAACCAAGCAACATATAAAATTGAGTATGCACATCAGGGAATACCTTTGCATTCCTAAAATAATATTAAATTAAAACATATTTATATAATAAAATTCTAAGATTTTGTGCTGAAAGCTTTATGAAGGAAAAATGTCATCAAGATATTTGGTCTTCACATATTATATGAAACAATATTTTAAAAATATAATTAAAAGGTATTTTTTCTTCCTTTTATTAAAAGAAGTGAAATATTGATAATATTATTACTGTAATCTCTTATTGAAAAATTATATTAAGTATATATTCAAATATAAACTTATACTATATTTTATACATAATTATATATGTATTTAAATTTATGTATTTAAATTAAATATATTAAGGTTTAATCACATGTTATTATTTTTCAGTAGTTCCTTTATAACTTGCCCATTAGATGACATTTAATTTAACTGAAACAGGTCCCATGGACTTATAGTTCTCCAGTAAATTGTTTATATTTTTTCAAAAAAGCTATATGGTACATTTGATTCAAAAAATCAGTAGATTCTAATTTTATAGACAGGCTTATGTCACCCAAAACTTGAGGATGGTTTAAACTGAAAGTCCCTGAGTTTGTACTCACCTAACAGTCACTTCAAACTTCCTAAAGAAAACAGGCTGTATTGCTTGGCTAGACCAGAAGGAACATTTTCATGATTTATGGATCATTTTCCTTTTATTTTTTTAAGGAATAAATATTTGTAAAGGTGGTCGTTAAACTGTGGTGCTATATCCTCAATATGTATAGGCTTTATAAGGATTCTTGTTCTCAGCTCATCTTAAAGAAGTAATTTTCAGAGCCAGGTTTCTGCATGTACTTTTTTTTTTTTTTTCCCCAGTACACAGCACTCACCATGACATACCCTCCCCAATGTCCATCACCCAGCCACCCTATCCCTCCCACCCTTCTCCACTCCAGCAAACTTCAGTTTGTTTCCTGAGATTAAGAGTCTTTTATGGTTTGTATCCCACTCCGGTTTTATCTTGTTTCATTTTTTTTCTCTCTTCCCCTCTAAGCATGTACTCTTAAAACAGATCTGCCTGGGGACATATCTGTGATAGAGAGGCATCTCTTCTCATCTTTCACAACCACACTTTCCTACTAGATAAAAGAAATATATAATACTCACTTAACCTCACTGGTACTATATCAAATTACCTCCAGGGATTAAACCCCCAGAACAGCCAATGAAATGATTATTTGAAATATTGTTACAAGAACTGGGAAAGCGAACCACAGAGCTTTTCAGTCAAATAGTGTCCAACATTTTGCTTCCAACAAAATTTAATGAGAGCCCATTCTAATATTCTTTATTCTAATTAATGTCACTGGTTTCACAAATAAAAACATATTTCAGATATTCAGTAAGATAATTACCTTACTGAATATCTGTGATGATGATTTTTTTTTTCTTTTTTTGGTTACCCTCTGATTTAACATTTGTTGACTAGTACTCAGCAATGCATTTCTGATCAGCATGTTATCATGACTAGCTAACTCGTAGATTATTAATCTTTGATTAAAGCTCAGCTGAATACCTCATTCTATTGCTGAAATATTTTGGAGTAAATTGCAGATATCATAAGAAATGTGATATAGGAGCACTACCATATTGATATGTCACCATTACATGACAATAATCTAATTTAGCCCAGTTCTTGAGACCAGTCACAGGGGACTATTCCTTAAAATGGGTTAAAAAATAAGTACCCAAAGATATTTCTTTTTATATTATTGAAAATTTGTAAATGATATGAATATTGAAAATTAGGTGTAAGTAATCTGTGGTATTTCTACTTGATGGATTTTTTTATGCATACACAATTCTCAATACTATTTGCAAAACACTACTACTTTAAAATGCAAGTGTTTTAAAGATTCAGAAAGAAGCAGATACTTTCAAATATGAAAAAAACTCAAGAAATTTCTCCTAGAACTTCTTAGGTTTTTAATGTAAAACCTTGATTTCAATTAGAATTTTTTTCTCCAAAAAAGGTATGTATCATTTCTCTTTCATATTTTAAAAATAAAATTTGGATCTCTCAAATAATTTTCAAAGTAGATTTTTTTAAAGATTTTATTCATTTATTTGACCGAGAGATAGCTCACAGGTAGGCAGAGAAGCAGGCAGTGAGAGAAGGGGAATCAGGCTTCCCTTCTGAGCACAGAGCCCAATGTGGGGCTCAATCCCAGGACCCTGAGATCATGACCTGAGCAGAAGGCAGATGCTTTAACCCACAGAGCCACCCAGGCGCCCCTCAAAGTAGATTTTTTATTTTAAGCTTAAAGTTTGATTTTCCTGGTTTAGGAAATCTTGATCATATTTAAAAATTGCTTTCATTATTTAATGGATTTTTAGTGAATGAATATTGATTTTTATCAGAATAATTTTCTACATTTATTGATATGATAATGTTTTTCTCTTCCTTATTTTTTACTAAATTAATTAAAATAATGACTTTTTTAATGATGCCTGTTCCTTGCTTTCCAGGTATGTACTTTATTTGGTCTCTGAACATGATTTGATATACTGCCAAACTCCACTTCCTGTACCTTATAGTTTTAATCTACATCAATCATCAGTCTGTTTTCAGACCATCTTTATCATTTTCAATACTAATAGTATTCTGGTACCATAAAATATAAGAAGCAGATTTTTTTTTTCTGGCCTAAAATACTAAGTAACATTCAGAATTATCTTCATGGAAACAAAATGATTTTAAAAAGTTCACATTGAAAGAAAAGGGACTAATGTTTGCAAATATTTGAAAAAATAATAATTCTAATTTAAATTCCTGCTTTCTCTTCTATGCTGAGATCTCTTTGAAGGCACGTAAAATAGTCTGTTTTGCTTACTTACCACCATTAGATCATAAAAGTTAACATCTTTTAAGGCACCTGGGTGGCTCAGTTGGTTAAGCAACTGCCTTCGGCTCAGGTCATGATCCTGGAGACCCAGGATCGAGTCCCACATCGGGCTCCCTGCTCAGCGGGAAGCCTGCTTCTTCCTCTCTCACTCCCCCTGCTTGTGTTTCCTCTCTGGCTGTGTTTCTCTCTGTCAAATAAATAAAATCTTTAAAAAAAAAAAAAGTTAACATCTTACAAGAAGTTTGACTATCACTATAAAGTTTGGAATTCAAGACTTGGGTAAAGCCCTATATTTCATTTGTCAAATGAATTCCATAAGCCACAAAATATACTTAGAGAACATCTCAGATTGCCTTCAACTGAGGAATTGAAATAATCATCCTAAAATAACTAATTCAATAAAGAAATCTTGAGAAACTTCAGACGAAAATAGGAAACAATTTAATTAAACTTTATAAAAAATGTAGTTATTTGTAATTACAGCACTATAAATTATATAAATAGTTTCAGTAAAATATCATACAGATTATTCAAATAAGTTTGAATGGTCCAGCACTAGTTCAATGAACCACTATGAAAGCATTCTACTTACCAAATCACTTATTACAATAAAATCTCTTTACAATTGAAATAAATACAGAATTTCCTTTCAAACTTTTATGGAATTTAATCATAATTAAGATAAAACTTAACAGTCTAAGTTAAAATATATACTTATACTATTCACAATTGTTTTTAATTATTTATTCACTCACTGGCACAAATGACCTGAAAAAATATATTTTGTCAGGCAAAAGCCTAAGCAAATAAATCTCATATATTTGATCAATTCAAACACAATTTATTTGACTTAAATGCTCTCACTGTAATTAAGAAAAAAGTCTAAAAACCACAGCAAAGAAGGCTATGTAACTTTTTCTCCTTTGCAAATTAAATGGCATTTCCAGTAATCTCCAGTGGCAGAAAAGTCAAGACAGTGAGTGATTGCTTTTTATTATTCAAATATTCAAGTATTATATTAAATGTTTCACCAATCCATGGATCTCAGGTGACTTAACCACTGAGGCAGGTCACAGCTTGAAGAATTCAATTCCATCACTAAGTTGGCCAAAAAAATCAAATCAGCTTAAGTATGACAAAACATGTATTATTTATTTATTTGATATTTACATAATAAAATAACTTATAACATTCATGATATAATGAACCTCAGGCAAGAAGATTAATTTCTAGAATCACCTTATGGTTTGTTTCAACCAGCCAAATCAGCATTTATTTTTGTCAATCTGAAGTAGGTAAATACTAGAACAAGCAAACTTCTTAAACCATTACAAAGGAACAGTGCAAGCCACTGGCTCAATGTCTTTGTTCTTCCCTCCAAATGAAATATTCCTCTATATATATGAAGAATCAGTTCATTCAGGTTCTGCTTGTATATTAATTCCAGATAGAAAACCATCCCTGCTCTCTCTGTTTCGTACAATACCATAACCACTACCACTATGTGGTTATTTAACTTTAAACTAAAATAAAATATTTAGTTCCCCTGTTTCACTAACAACATTTCAAGTGTTCAAAATCAAATGTTACTAGTGGCTACTACATTAGATAAAATAGAATATATCTGCCATTAGAAAGAATTCTATTGGGTAGTTCTGCTCTAGGTCCTTAACACATTTTACTATGCATAGTTTGTATAACTATTGGCTTTCATTTTATTAATCTTCTGATTTCTAATTAGTTGTCTTTTTTATGACAGAGAACCTTGCTTTAGTTATCATATCTCCTAGCACTTAAAATAATGGCTGCACAGAGAAGGTGCTCAATAAACATTTGTAGAATGAAAAGCAGAAATTCTTTGGGTTCCTTGTATTTCCCAGGAACCCCTATGTTACATTATCTGGTCCTTAAAAAAGTATGAGACATATGCCCTTTGCCATTCTAGTCTATGGAATAGATAAATAGACATTTTCCTGACTTTTTTCCTTAAGTATATTTTCTGCTTGACTTTTAAGCATTATGTTGCATATACTAAGGGAGAAAATATCTCTGAATATTAATTACTCTATGAGTAATATGAAGTGTTTCAGTAAAAACTGACCTACAGGGGAGGATCACCTTGCTTAGAGTGGTGCCTGGGGCATACATTGCACAGGTGAAAAACAAAATAAAATAATAATAGTAAAAAAAACAAAAAACAAAAACAAACCCACAATTAGCTAATGCAAATTCCAAAACAAAGGCTATAAATAGGGGAAAGAAAGTACTTTACAGATTTAAGAGTTTTTAAACTCATTGTTCTTTCCACAGATCATAAGCAAATCATATGTCCCTTGCATTATCTTTTAATTCTCATCAAAAGTATAATTAAGAGGAAGGGAAGGAAAATGTGTAGTCCTTGAGCTCACTAGGCATGGAGGTAGATACATTTATTTACATTCTATAAGGAATTTTAAGCTTACTTTGGAAGAAATATCATACTGAAAAAGATATATTTTCTCTTATTGATTCCTGTCATAGTAATACATTTTACTTCTCTGTAAGCTATAACCACACAGTGCATTATTATTTTTTATTTTTTTTTTCTGTGATAGGTGAGTGACCACACATAATCTAAACTATTAGTTACCATTCTTGCACAGACCTCAAGGAGAAAGTTCCTTATTAATTCTGAAAGAGGAGAGAGTTCTGTTTTACTCAACACTCTGTTCTTTTGGAGAAATTTAGATGAAGATAATTATTTTATCAGGGCTCCTGGGTGACTCAGTTGTTAAGCATCTTCCTTTGGTTTGGGTCATGATCTCAGGGTCACAGAAACAAGTCCCTCATTAGGCTCCCTGCTCCACGGGAGGTATGCTTTTCCCTCTCCTACTCCCTCTGCTTGTGTTCCCTCTCTCACTGTCTCTCTCTGTCAAATAAAATCCTAAAAAAAGATCGTTATTTTATCAAACTTATTTCTAAACCAATTTATTCATATTGGTGACTTTATTATCAAACACTTAATTACAATAATCATCTTACCAAGCCTGCTGTTACCAGATAATTTTATTAAACTTTATTGAGATATAACTTACTGTAAAATGTATCCACTTTCAGTATATAATTTTATGAGCTTTGACAAGTTATCTATCTATCATCTATCTATCTATATCTATATCTATATATCTATATCAACACAATCAATTACATTTAAAACAAAATAACTGGGCCTCCAGTTCCAAATGGCAAATGATCATATACATTTACTTCACATCTCTTCAGAATCCCCAATAAATTAAAATAATAGTAAAAGGTAAATTTAAAAAAAAGGAGGAAGTGGAATAGGAAAAGGTAGCCACACACAAATAAAAGAAGCCTGTTGAGAGTTGCAAACAAAAAGCTTAGTATTGAAAATGGTATGGTACTTGCACAAAAATGGATTCATAAATCAATAGAATAAAGCCATGTTTTTATTGTCAATTAATCTATGATGAAGAAGGCAAGAATTATACAGGAAAAGGGAAAAGAAAAGGAAAAGACAGTCTCTTCAACAACTGGGTTTGGGAAAACTGGATGGCTACACACAAAAGAAAGAAACTGGACCACTTTCTTACACCATATACTAAAATAAACTCAAAATGGATTAAATACCCAAATGTGAGACTTGAAACCCTAAAATCCCTAGAAGAAAACCTAGGCAGTTGTTTCTTTGGCATTGGCCACAGAAACATCTTTCTAGATGTGTCCTCTAAGGAAGGGGAATGAAATGAAAGTTAAACTATTGAGACTAAGACAAAAGGCTAAGACAAAAAGCTTTTCACAGTGAAGGAAACTATCAAAAAACAAAAACAAAAACAAAACAAAACAAAACAAAAAACAAGAGCAACCTAATGAATGGGAGGAAATATTTGCAAATGGCATATATGATGAGAACTTGTTTTCTAAAATATATGAACAGCTGCACCACAATGTTCTATCTAAGAAGCAACATTTCCCTTCAATGAAGAGCTGTCCAGTAATTCTTTTGTAAAAACTTATACACTAATGTACACAGATTGTAAAGTGATCATAATGTGACCCTTGTTTTTTTTTTTTTTTTTTACTTTTCGTTCTCCTATCCTTCACTGTCTATTCTTTATGTGTAGCCATATTAAATGACTGTCTCTCCTTTTCTTATGCTCTTTCCTCTCTCTGAAAAACTGTAGTACCTCTTTTTGCCTGAATGGCTCCCATTTATTCTCATTGTCACTTCGTCTGATATACCTTGTTATTTTATATTAGATCAAATATCCAGGCTATGTATCCCATAGCGCTCTGTATTTCCCATCAGGGGGCTTGTGAGATTGTTAATAATATTACCATTTAGTTCGCTGACACCTCCAGTAGATGCATGATTTATGGGGGCCAAGACCACATCTAACTTCCTATAGAGAGCACTGACCACAAGGCCTGGTACACAATCAATGTTTCAGAAATACCTGTGAAGCATACTTTTGTTAAGTAAGTATAATTCCCATAAAAAGAATCCCAGAAAATTTGGAAGTTGTCGTCCATAAAATTACTTTCTTAACCAGGCTGTTGTTGTTGTTATTATTACTATTAATGTTATGAGATTTTTCTAGGTGCTATCTTTACAACTAACTAGAGATTTTTGCCTGCTCACTTCTTCTAATTCTGTTTATATCTGGAATTTAATATTGGTTTGCTCCTTTGTGCTCTTTATATCTAACTTCTCTGTGTTCCTAGAAAGCCTTAGTCCAGGTTTCAGATTAGCTAAAACTAGCTAAAACAGACTGGTTATCATCGACTGTTTTAGCTAAATATCGTTCTGCCACCATTCATGCTAAACCCCAGTACTAGAAATGACAGTCTTGCCCAGCGACTGAATTCTTGCCATCTAGGAAGGGAAGTAGAGCAAACTTCTTCAAACCTGTTGTGCAGCCTACTAAAAAACAAACGAGAAATCTGAACAGACTAGTTCTGCTTACAGTGTGTCTAATGTATGTGATCCCTGCGACTTTCTGATCGTCTTCCATTGTTATCTTTTTGTCTTGATTCCCTTATCTTTTGACTTACTCTACATCTCACTTTATAGTTAAAATACTAAAAGTCAAACGTCTGGCTTATTGTTCTCAGATCTATTTTCTACCTTTATTCAAATTCAGTTTTATTTTCTACAGAAAGAAGTTAATATGTGACCCCAAATAAACATGTTTACCTATTATTTGCCGATACCTATTGATAACTGATACTCCTTGTTTGTTAAAAGATCATACTGTAGATTTCCCTTTAGGCCATTAGATATTTTACTAAACAAAAAATATATGATTTGGGGGGTTTAAACAACATGAATTTATTTTCTCACAATTTTGAAAGCTGAGGAGTACAAGATGAGGGTGCCAGACAATTTGGTTTCTGGTGAGAGCTTTCTTGATAGCTGGCAGAGAGGCATCATCCCAGGCCTGGTCATGTGACTTCTCTGTACCTTGGAAGGAGGGGGAGGAAGCTCTCCAAGTCTCTTCCAATAAGGACCCTAATCCACTGGATCAGGGCTCCACCTTGTGGCCTCATTTAACCTCAATTATCTCCTTGTAGGCCCTATGTCCAAATACAGTCATATTGGGAGTTAGGGATTCTTTACAAGAACTTTGGAGGGACCCAACTCAGTCCACAACAGAGTAGAAGCTATAAACAGTAGAATGATCTCCCAGGGAAATACCTAGGATGGCAACTCCGTTTGTGGAGAAGTAAAGACTTCTGGGAGGTTCCAGTTCCACAATACACTACAGGGAGGGACCACCTCACCCCCCACCCTCTTTGGAGATGAAAGGAAGGAAAGGGCAAGCTAAAATTACGAAGCCAAAGTTATGTTTAAATTAGAAAAAAATGAATGTGCATAATGACAACTCTTCAGAAACATATATAAATCTTAATAATGTAAAATAGTTATGGTAATATTTTATAAGCTTTCAACCATACTGAATAACATTTAACAAATCCATGTATATTTTATATTTATTTTAAGTTCTTGTATCTAGTATTTCTTGTATCTAGAAGAAGTTGTTGTATCTTGTATTTCTTGTATCTAGAAAAGAAATTGATTTTGCATATTAAACTTGTATCCTCTGACTCTATAATAATGTTTTTTTTTATTCTAAGACTTTACTTATTTATCAACCTTTTAGATTTTCTGCAGAGACAATGCCTTCTGTAAATAATAGTTTTAAGTTTTACTAGTCTATATACTTCTATATCCTTTATGTAATAGCAACACTTTCTAGTATGATGTTGAATAATAATGATGAGAAGGAACATCCTTGTTTTTTTTCCCAGTCCTAGGGTGTGATGGGGGAAGAGTTTGCCATCTTTAAGTGTGATGTGAGCTGTAGGATATTTGTGGATGTTTTCTATCAAGTGTCACATTTTGTAATGTTTTCTGTAACATTTGATAGGAGTGTATGAATTTCCTAGTCTGTAGATGTGATGAATTACTTACATAGATTAATGTCACTTGTTGAAACTGTATTCTATACCTGAATAAATTATCTGTAAAACTATTTTGATACATATTGTATTTGATTTACTAATATTTTGCTAAGGGGTTGGCATCCATATACATGAGAGATTTGGGTATGTAGTTTTCCTATCTGGTAATATCTTTTCTGCTTTTTGGTTTTAGGACCCTTCTGGTGACATTGAATGAATTAGGTTAAGGTCTCTCTCTTTTATTTTCCAAAGAGACTATTAAGGTTTAGTAACACTTCTTCCTTAAACGCTTGTCCAAATTCACCAATAAAACCATCAGTGGCAGATTATTTCTTTTTTTGGAAGGTGGTGATTATCGATTCAAAGTCTTAACACATATGGCTTATTTAGACTATCACGCATTGTGTGAGTTATGATAGTTTGTGTCTTTCATGACACCGGTTCATTTTATCTCAATTGTCAAATATTGTAACATAGAGTTGATTGCTTCTGTTTGCTTTAGATTTTACTTGTTTTTATTTTCTAGGAAGTTGAGGTAAAATTTTAGATTATTGACTTTAGAGATTTTTTTTTCTAATGTTATGTTTTTAATAGTGTGCATTTCAGGGCACCTGGGCGGCTCATGGATTAAAGCCTCTGCCTTCGACTCAGGTCATGATCGCTTTCTGCTCAGCTGGGAGCCTGATTCCTCCTCTCTCTCTGCCTGCCTCTCTGCCTACTTGTGATCTCTCTATATATAACAAATAAATAAATAAAATCTTAAAAAATAGTATGCATTTCCGTCTAAGAACTGCTTTCCCTGCATCTTGCTAATATCCATATTCACACTATTCTTTTAGTTTGTTTATTCTGTCTATCTGGTAGCTACTCCTCCCACTCAAATCACCATCCCTCAAAGGATAGCTGAACATCATTCATTTCATCATTTGTCCTCTTTAAACTATTTTATAGATAGCATAAAAATGCATTATCATTCAAATCACTTTACTCACCTGTTTAAAGATTAGTTATTTAATGACTTTCTATTTTTTCCTGAGCTTTACCAAATCTCCTTAACAGAGATTTTGAGACCCCTAATGAACAGAATTTTATGTATTTGTAACAACTAATCTTTAATTACATGAACTATTTTTGTTTTCTTTTTTTTTAAGATTTTATTTATTTATTTGACAGAAACAAAGCTATAGAGGGAACACAAGCAGGCAGAGTGAAAAAGGGAGAAGCAGGCTTCCCACCGAGCAGGGAGCCCGATGTGAGGCTCAATCCTGGGTCTCCGTGATCATGACCTGAGCTGAAAGCAGTCACTTAACCAACTGAGCCACCCAGGTGCCCCATCTTTTTATTTTCTTTTGTGTTATGATTATATTTGCTTGGGAGTTTCATTACATGATATGCTGTCTATTTGGAATACTTCTATAGAAGATTTTCATATAAAAACATTAAAACTCTTCCATCTCACAACTTATAAATCTAGTTAGATGCTTATTTCATGTGATCTGAAAGCACTGTATGCTTTCATTGTATTACAAAGGATTGATCCACAGTCATAACTATCCACTTATTGAGAATATGAGTTTAATAAAAGTGGAAATTAAGATCTCTGTTTATCACCATTGAAGGACTAACATCTAGGACAGTGCCAGACAAACAGAAGGGATTCAAAAGACAAAGAAAATTTAGCCATTATTTAATACTTTTACAGACAGCCCATTCTCACAATACCTCCGAAGACAATACACAGTAAATTCACACCATAATTTTAATGTGATTGAAGTCAGTTTCTGAACTTGCCAGCTCATTTTCCTGGTTAATCCTTTTTTTTTTTTTAAGTTTAATAACGAAATTTAAACAAGGACATTATTAAAATAAAAAATTGTATGGAACAAGAAGAGGCCCTGATTAGCCAAAGAATCCAGAAAAAGAAAAGCTGGAGGCATCATGATTCCAGACTTTGAGCTTTATTACAAAGCTAGAGACATCAAGGCAGTATGATACTGGCATAAAAACAGACAGATAAATAAATGGGACAGAATATAAAACCCAGAAGTTGTTCCACAACTATATCTTCAACAAATCTTAGACAAGGCAGGAAAGATATCCAATGGAAAAAAAAGATACTATCTTCAACAAATAGTGTTGGGAAAACTAGACAACAACATGCAGAAGAATGAAACTTGACCAATTTCTTACACCACACACAAAAAATAAGTTCAAAATGTATGAAAGCTCTAAATATGAGACAGGAATCCAACAAAATAGTAGAGGAGAAGACAGAGAGCATCTCTTTGATCTGGGCCTTAACAATGGGCAAGATTAATAGAGCACAGGAAACAACAGATGTTGACCGGCAAGGATGTAGAAAAAGGAGAACCCTTTTACTCTGTTAGCTGGTGCAGCCACTTTAGAAAACAGTATGGAGGTTTCTGAAAAAGTTAAAAACTAGAACTATCCTATGACCCAACAATTGCACTACTAGGTAATTATTGAAAGGATACAAAAATACAGACCGGAAGAGGCACATGCACCCTGATGTTAATAGCAGTATTAAAAGCAATAGCCAAACTATGGAAAGAGTCCAAGTGTCCATCAATGGATAAATGGATAAAGAAGAAGTGGGGAAAGAAAAATGACATATAATTTTACTCATGTGGAATTAAAGAAACAAAACAGATGAACATATGGGGAAGAAAAAAAATACAATGAGAAGGAAGCAAACCATAAGTGACTCTTAACTATGAGAACAAACAGGATTGATGGAGTGAAGTGGGTGGGTAATGGGTTAAATGGATGATGGGTATTAAGGAGGGCACTTGTGAGGAGCACTGGGTATTGTATATAAGTAATGAATCACTAAATTCTATTTTGGAAACCAATATTATATGTTAACTAACTAGAATTTAAATAAAAATTTGGGGAAAAATTAATAAAAACAAATTTCTAAGCAGCAATACATTTGTTTCTCTTTTAGGCTTTCCATGTTTGAGGGAACACCCAAGACACAAATTCAGCTCATCTTAACTGGATCCACATTTGAAATGAGTTAAAACTGAACTATGGCTGGAAATCCCTTGGTTATTAATTAATATTTATAATACTAAACTGCTTCTCCAAGTAACATACTTTTCTATAGAATTGGTTCAGCAGATGAACAGAATGACAAGTTGTTTTCTTTGTTTTTCTGTCACTTCATTTAATAATGACTTTAAATGGATCTTTGGGTGACATGAAAAAGTTCAGAGTAACTAAACTGAAAAGTCCCTTTCTTCATAAAACTAAGAGTACTAAGCCATACAATTTCTTGACATCTTTCCCAATAATGGATTTTGACTTTAAGTACTGATATAACTTTAAAAAAGTTACTTAATTCTCAAAGATCTTAGTTTCATAGACCCTAAGATGAAGTTAAAGTAGTAATTTTGTGATTATATTACACAGATATATGTTGAATATTTTTCTTGTTTGTAGTTCCTCCTATACCTTTGGTAAAATTACTTTTGATAATTTGCTTAAGAAAATCTTCACTTGGGGCGCCTGGGTGGCTCAGTTGGTTAAGCGACTGCCTTCGGCTCAGGTCATGATCCTGGAGACCCGGGATCGAGTCCCACATCGGGCTCCCTGCTCGGCGGGAAGCCTGCTTCTCCCTCTCTCACTCCCCCTGCTTGTGTTCCCTCTCTCGCTGTGTTTCTCTCTGTCAAATAAATAAAATCTTTAAAAAAAAAAAAAAAAAAAAAAAAAAAAGAAAATCTTCACTTATTTTATTGTTATATTATTCATCATGTGGTTTAGCCCTTCTCTATTTAACAAACTTACTTTTTTTCAAGTACTCTTCTAGGAACTAGGAAAATAGTAGTGAACTAAGGATATGTGACTTTTCCTCCAAATGCACCATATATTGTAGAATTATGGTACCAAGGAACTGATAAAGCAAAATATTTAAACCTGGTGAAACATATTTTTAACTCCTTCATTTATGAAAGAATAAAGACAGAGGTTAAAAAAGAAAAAGAAAACAGAAGAAGAAAAAGTGAGTTTTATGGAAATCTTAGTCTTCCTTTCTTGAGTTTTTGATAACCAATAATGTAGTGAACCTGATGCAATTAGACTTAAACATTTCTGAAAGACTGACTTGTTACTGAAATAAAATTTTTAATTTCCTGATTTTAAATAAATTCTATGTCTAATAGAATATTATTCTATCTCTTTAAATTTGATATAACCAAAACATTATGTTAAGATAGCTCTATTTTTGATTGCCATATAATAATAGGTTAAGGAATAACATATTTTTCATTATCTAGCTAAATCATTTTATACCAAACCCCACTGATCAACTAAAACAGCAATAGAAGAAAATTAGTTTAGATCTCTACTCATAACTCTAAGGCCTAATATATATAACTTTATTATTATAATTCTCTGCTTGGTAGACTTCCGATTTGTGCAATCCATTTGATTTAAACTTCAGTTGCCAAGTGCCTAATGCCAAATTATATAACCCTCTCACTCTAAACCCTCTCACTCATATCACACATGCTTTTACATTTCTTTACTTGTTTCTATTAGACTTTTGAATTGGTTTTGGGAAGGATTGCATTCGTTATAATATTAATATTATTCATGGTTTAAGTGCTTCATAAAATATTTTATTTTCATTAATTAGGAAATAAAAAAGTGATCCTTTTGTTGCAAAGAATAGCAAAAGTTACAGTCAGGCAGTGTGGAAATAATATTGATAATTTTTGCTATTGGTGTTACTGTTTTCAAATAAAATAGGTGTCACTGAAAGTGATTTATTTTGCTCTACATGTAATTAATTTCTTACTGAAATAGTTTGTGGAATTACTTTTCATAGTTTTTGTAGCAATAGATAAGTATGTACTGAAGCAAGTACTATATATATATATATATTTGTTGAAGATATGCTACATTTTGAAATACACTAGGATTGCTTCAAGCCTGGGGGAACTTCTTCAACTTTGAGGCCATTTCTTTGTACCAAAAAAAAAAAAAAGAAAGAAAGAAAAATTGAAAGTGCTGAATTCCATCAGGAGTCTGGAGAGTGGACACTGCACTCTAAAGCCTGCTGATATTGATTTATAAGCACATCAGGTTCAACTTGTGACCCAGCTGCTTCTAAAAGGCAGGAAATTAAAACAGCAAACTAATATTTCCAATCTTTTTATTTAATCCATAAGAAACCTTATTATTAGAGCAATCTATTAGATCCTCTCCAAAACAGAGGGTTTTTTTTTTAAAGATTTTATTTATTTATTTGACAGAGAGAAACACAGTGAGCGAGGGAACACAATCAGGGGGAGTGAGAAAAGGAGAAGCAGGCTTCTCATCAAGCAGGGAGCCCAATGTGGGGCTGGATCCCAGGACTCCGGGATCATGACCTGAGCTAAAGGCAGATGCTTCACGACTGAGCCACCCAGGCAACCCAAAACGGAGGATTAAAAAAAAAAAAAGATTTATTTATTTGTTTTAGAGAGAGAGAAAGAGAGAGAGCAGAGGGGAGGGACAGAAACAGAGGGGGAGAGAGAAAATCTCAAGCAGACTCCCCCCTGCACAGAATGTGAGATGTGAGATCAATCTCACATGCCTGAGATCATGACTTGACCCAAAATCAACCAATTGAGCCACCCAGGTGCCCCTCCAAAAAAGAATTTTTAGTTGTTGTTTATTATTCACTGTTGAAAAATCAGGAGTAATTATTTTCACTGAGTGACTGGCTGATCAGCATTTCTTTATGTATTTTTCTATATAAACTGTCAGAAAGAATCTGTGGATTAAAGGCATTTACAGAAGAGTTCTAATGGTTTGATGTGAGAATTTAAAAATTCAACTCCTCCACATAAACACGGAATTAAAATAGACACTTGTTTTGTCATATTTATGCCTGGATGCCTAATTCTTTAAAAACAAAGTGTCCTCCAGGGAATAAATGGATAAAGAAGGTACAGTGCGTGTACACACACACAGACAACAGATGCGCGCGCACACACACACACACACACACATACACACACACTGGAAAGTCATGAAAAAGGAAATCTTGCCATTGGCAACAACATGGATGGATCTTGGAGACATCATTCTAAGTGAGATAAGTCAGACAAAGAAAGAACAATACTGTATAGTATCACTAATGTATGTAATCTATAAAAGCCATACATGTTAAAACAGAGTAGAATGGGGCTTACTAGGGCCTGGGGGCTGGGGGAATTAGGAGATATTGTGTAAGTGTACAAACTTGCAACTAGTAGATAAATAAGTCTTGGAAAATCATCAATCAACGAATTCCATATTATAAACTTGGAAGTTGCTAAGAAACTAGATTTAACTGTTTTCTCACATTTCTGACAAAAGAGAAATGATAATGAAGTAAAATGATAGAGATGTTAACTAATACAATCTTGGTAATCACATTACAATATATTAATGTATCAAGTCAGCATGTTGTATACCTTAAATTTTTACATTGTTAAATGCTATTTAGCTCTCAGTAAAAAAGGGAGAATAATAACAACCAGAAAACTCTTACTTTTATATTTTACTCTGATTATCTTTTATAGCTGGACATTGTAAACTGCCTTAGTCTTTATAATAGACCCAGAATTATTTCTAATGCTAAGAGTTTTTTTCTTGTCTCCAAATTTCTGCACATCCTATGTTCAAACTTCTAAAATCCGTTGACCATCTGAAGGTAGCGATGAGTTTTAATAGCTAATTTAAATATATTGTTGTCCGGTTGCTACCAGCCTGTCGGCGACTTAGCACACTGGTTAAGAGCACAGGCTCTGGGTCAGATCGTTTTGGTTTGAATTCTGACTCAGCCCGTTAATAGCTTTGAAATCTAGAGCAAATCACTTATACTTGTAAAAATTCAATTGTCTCATTTGTGAAAGGAGGATAATGATACTTAATTCAAAGGACTTTTGAAGATTAAATGGAATAATGCCTGAAAAGTCTCCTGTACAGCATGAGAATAATATGTATTTAACAATTGCAAACAATTATTCTTATTAAGCATCATCCAATACACAATTAGCAATAACTAAAATACTGAGGGAGAGAAATGTTCTCTGTACTAATAGTGACTAAGCCTCTAGATAACTTTATGTTTCTCATGTATACAGATTAATTAGAATAATTTCAAAACACTGCATTTTTACCCCTATGAATCAAACACTAACCATTATTCATGCAATCAACTTTTAGATTTTTTTTAAATATTTTATTTAAGTAGGTAGAGAGGCAGGCAGAGAGAGGAGGAAGCAGGCTCCCTGCTGAGAAGAGAGTCCGATGCAGGCCTGGATCCCAGGACCCTGAGATCAGGACCTGAGCCGAAAGCAGAGGCTTTAACCCACTGAGCCACCCAGGCACCCAATTTTTAGATTTTAATATAATCTGCTTTTAATGTATTAGACTTTAATTATATTTGGCACGAGCAAGACTTTTTCTAATTTTTAAATTGGTTTTTTTTGCATTTTAAGATAGATGCTGCCTTTGTTTACTTCTCTTGTCAGAGTACTTTTTTGTAGATATATATTTATAATTTATATTTATAATTTATACAATTTATATTTGTAATTCAAATGAACATGCAAAATGAATCAATGGAAAATGGAAAAGCAAAATTGGCACTGGTGAGATATTTACAAAGTTTGCAATCATTAGCCTGTATTATTTCAATGAACTTTAACATCATCTAGGTCTTATTGTTAGTATCCTCATACTACAGATGAGGAAAATGAGGTTTGGACTGGATAAGAGGCTCACTGAAAATCACAAACTAGTATCATACTGTTTTGAATGACAGATATTTATTAAGTGTTGAGGCAAAATAAAATGTAGTGACATAGTTAAGACTCACAATAGAGCCTGAAGGTCTTTAAAATCTTTATGTTACTTATGTAAAAATAACGATTTTTTTGGTAAACTTTAGGTCGCTGAGTATGGGATGTGGTGAATTTGAATTTAATTCTAGAAAGAGGTTGACAAACTTTTTTTTTTTTCCTTAAGGAGTCAGATAATAAATATCTTAGGCTTTGCATGTGATATGCTTCTGTGGCATATTCTCTAATTTTTTGTTTTGTTTTGTTCTTGTTTTTACAATACTTCAAATACCTAAATACTATTCTTAGCTGTAGACCACATAAAAGAATCTGCTAGTTGGATTAACCTTATGGGACATTGTTTCTTGACTCCGGATCCAGAATAAACATAATTTTTAACCATTTATTACAATACAAGTGCTTGGATGAATAGGCAGATGCATGATAGTCTGAAATAGAAGCATGAAATATAGTGACTAAATTATATAGTAGTTTAGTATTGAATTCAAAGTGCATTAAGATTAACATGCATATTTTCTATATGAAGTAAATAAGTAAAATGGTTTATAATTCTGTCCTATATAAGGGGCATTGTTCTTTTGGGTATATGCATTTGGAAAAAGTCACATATATTTCTCAATTGATGCCACAATGTTAGAAAAATATTATCTTGACTTTCTGTCAAATTTTTTACCAAATGGTTTTTGTTTTAAAGATCATTATAAATTAATGTTAAAAAAAAAAGACATTGCTTTTTTATATTATCTTGTGCTAACAAATAACAATTTAAAAATTTAACAAATTGCTTAATGTACTTAAATGTTTTAAAAGTCTATAAGAATCTGGGGGCGCCTGGGTGGCTCAGTTGGTTGGGCGACTGCCTTCGGCTCGGGTCATGGTCCTGGAGACCCGGGATCGAGCCCCACGTTGGGCTCCCTGCTCTGCGGGAGGCCTGCTTCTCCCTCTCTCATTCCCCCTGCTTGTGTTCCCTCTCTGGCTGTGTTTCTCTCTGTCAAATAAATAAAATCTTTAAAAAAAAAAAAAAAGTCTATAAGAATCTGATATGTTTCTTTCTTGAAATAATGCTGACTTTGTTATTGATCATATGACCTCTTTTATTTATGAAACAGGAAGTTCCAAGTCAGATTGACTAATCAGTACTAGTTATTGTTATGATCACATTTGTATACTTATTTTATTTATTCATACATTCAAAATTAGATTTTGAGAAAATATATTATAATAAATTTTATGCCAGTCACTATACAAGGCAATGGGTCTAATATATTACTGTGAGAGAAACAATCACATACATACATTTTGTTGCACTGTGAAAGGGAATACAGGAATTAAACTAATGCTATCTATATTTCAAAAACATGTGCAGTCAATGAGTTGCAAAAAGCTGAAACTGGCCAGATAAGAAACCTCCAGATAAAGGAATACTTTAATAATGAATTTTGCTTTGCACCAATAAAATGATCCAATAGTTGACATTTTAAAAAATCTGTAGACAACATAATACTTCTATTGATTGTATGTAGGCAGTGAGGAGAACTTAAGAAAATTGTCCAGTTTATTAGAGTGGCCATCTGTATGGACTTGTGTAATTCATTGAAACTGGGAACATGGCAGAAAAATACTGTTGCTTTTTTTTTAAGATTTTATCTATTTATTTGACAGAGAGAAACAGCCAGAGAGGGAACACAAGCAAGAAGAGTGAGAGAGGGAGAAGCAGGCCTCCTGCCAAGCAGGGAACCTGATGTGGGGCTAGATCTCGGGTCTGCAGGATCATGACCTCAGCCAAAGGCAGTTGCCTAACCAACTGAGCCACCCGGGTGCCCCCCAAAATACTGTTTTTATGTTAATTATGTTGTGCTTTAACTGGCTGTGGGGTATCTGAGAGAGGAGGTCTGAAGGATACTCATCACCATAGAAATATTTCAAGGAAGATAGATGTTAGGGAAAAATCCAGCATATGGTAGCTATTAGACTCACAGAATTGGTGAATTTTCCCTCTGAGGAGAGAAAGAAGCATAGGACTGAACCTTGGGAAATAATAGTATCTTACATAAAGGTCTTATACAATTAATATGTGTATATTTTTACCTTGTTTCAAACATTCTGTATTTTATATGGTGTTATATATATTTTAGTAATATGGTTTCTATCTTGATGAATTTTATACCAAATAAGAAAATAAGAAAACAGCAATATACTATATGTAGAGTACTTAATCATAAGAGTTTCATTTGGAGAAAGCATTGATGCTGTACTAAAGCCCTAGAGATATATATGTAAGGGAGCATGCAGGGATCTACCAAATTTAAATAATCATATACATCAAAACAGTGCCTGGTTTTAAAAAACAGACCCTTTATCAAGTTGAAGTGATATTTATATAATTTCATTGCTTTGAGTAATAATAAATTAAATAACAGTACAGGACTTAAAAAATCACAAATGAAAGTTAAAAAGAAATGTCAATATTTTAATAAGACCTATGCCATAGAAAACAATGTGAAAGAAGCCAGAATGAGATCATTGTGAGGAAAATGTCATAGTAAGAAGAGTGTTTGTTCTATATTCCAACTCTTAAAATCAGTTTACAGGAGTTAATCACTGAAAGACCAAATTCTAATGAAAAGGATGGTATAAAAAGTAATTATAAAATCAAAGTCAAAAGCTTTTGAAAGTTTTTGTGTATTTTATAACTTATGAGAATACAAATCTATAATTCTCCATCATATAATTGAGAGCTATGTTTTCTTTCTGTTTTCTTTATGTATTTTGCTTTTCATTTTTTTAATAAAAATGGTAAGATTATTTTCATAAATTAATTGATAGAATAGAAAACTGCATTGACAAATTTAATTTCTATTCTTTCTATTATAACCACCAGAGGTGATCATTATTAAAAAAAATATTTAAACATTTCTAGTGTTCTTTATGACTATACCACCATATAGGTTTTGAGCTTATATTTATTCTGGTTCTCATATGTTTAAAAAATATAATCATACTACATAGGATTACTTGTACCATTGTATTTCTTCAATATGTATTTATTTCAAAGGAAGTATTTTTGATGACTATACTTAATAATCATTTAGCAACTGTCTCTTTAAAAAAAAAATTAGTAGCTCGGTTCTTCTGGTGTGGCTCAGTCAGTTAAAAGTCTGCTTTCAGCTCAGGTCATGATCCCAGGATCTTGGGACTGAGTCCCATGTTGGGCTCTCTGCTTATTGGGGAACCTGTTTCTCTCTCTCCGTCTGTATCTTGCCCTGCTTCTGCATGGGCTCTTTCACTCTCCCTGTCAAATAAAATCTCAAAAAAAATTTAGTAACTTGGTGATATTTTATAGACTAGAGAATCAACAACTGATAGAAATCCTATAAGTGATATATTTTTCTATGTTTGTTTAAATATTGCAAATAGTAATAAATATTATTAAATATATCTTATTTTTGGTGCACTTGTGTATATAAGAGGGATGACAAAAGTTAACTTTTACAAACATAGATTCATGATTTTTTAAAGATTTTATTCATGTGAAATGGAATAACAGAGTGCATGAGCAGCGGGGCAGAGGGAGATGGAGAAGCAGACTCCCTTCTGTTCAGAGATCCTGACTCTGGGCTCCTAGGACCCTGAGATCATGACCTGAGTCAAAGGCAGATGCTTAACTGACTGAGTCACCCAAATATCCCTATATTAATATTTTTAAAGTATAATTAACACTGTCAAATAATATTCCAACAACATTATAGCAATAAATAATCCTCTTAGAAATATGTGAACATGACTCTACCTATATGCTCTCACCCTCATTAGTTATTAATGCACCTTAAAATACTTGATTATTTAACAAATGAAAATAATTTCTATATGGAAATATAAAAACTATTCCAAATTGTTTGAGTCAACATTGGATGAAAATATAATTAAAGTATATGTTGAATTTCTATTCATATAATTCTATTGCAGTTTTGAGTAACAATCAAAACCTATTGTAGTGATTGAAATATTTTTACTGTAAAGATTGTGGACAAAAAGCACCTGGTTAAATATAATGGATCGGAGAGTCTGGGTGGCTCAGTTGGTTAAGCGACTGCCTTCGGCTGAGGTCATGATCCCGGAGACCCGGAACGAGCCCTACATCAAGCTCCCTGCTTGGCGGGAAGCCTGCTTCTCCCTCTCTCACTCCCCCTGCTTGTGTTCCCTCTCTCGCTGTGTTTCTCTCTGTCAAATAAATAAAATCTTTAATATATATATATAAATATATATATATATATATATATATATATATAATGATTCAGTTTAATACAGATTAACTGTGCTAGCAGTATCAATGCACTAACCCAGTAAGATAAAAGGTCTGTTTTAATTTTATCTTTGTACATTCCACATCTAACCAAGAAGTGAGATTCCTGGGCCTTTTGCAAATATTCTTCTATTAACTTTAATTACAATGGGTTTATTGTAATCCACTATGCAAAGCAATTCTTAGATTTGAGATTATGATTGCTGTAATAGCTATATGTATGTTTGTATTGAACTTTTTAGAAAAAAATGAATTATTTGTTAATATTGTTATATTATACTTACTACAATGGCTGATATTTTTATAGGTATTCCCAATGGCATTCAAATTATGCAGATAGCTTTAGAGAAGAAAAATCATTTTTAAGCTTTTTTTATTACTAAATTTATGAAAGACAAAATAAAATATGTTTGGCAGAAAATGATTTTACACAAAGTAAAATATCACTTTTTCATAATAAAAATGAGGCTATGTTTACCTTTTAGTTTTTTATATATTTTCATTTGTTTCTAATAATTGTCTAACAATTTTCCTATATTTTATGTAAAATTTTTGTATGGATATTGATTTTTTTTATTGGGATATTAACCCTTCATCCAGATTATATATCATAATAATTTCCTTTGGAATATAATTTATTTACTGATTTTGACTTTGTCTTTTTTCATGTGGAAAAAAGATCAATAATGTATTCTTTTATGACTTTTATATTTCTTGCATCCCTTAATTGGACCTTCACTGGAAATGGTCACATAAATTCCTCCCAATTTTTTCTAAATCTTACTGTTTCGCAAATAAAGCTTTATAAATGAAACTATGAAATATTAGAAAAATTATGAAGAATTTATATAACTGGGCCCAGTTAAAACTAGAAGATCAGTTGAAAATAATGGTTAGCTGAATTAGTCACAATTGATGAAATTATGGGAAAAAGCTAAGGTGTACACAATTATGTAAATTAAATGTGTTTAGGAGTTACCTTGATTTTATAATGGCAATTAATGTTATATTAGCATTATTTTGAATCCGAATACAATTTGTTTTATTGTAAAAATCAATTGAAAATTCTCAGAAATGTATTCTTCCTTTTGAACATATGAATCATTTTTATCAATTCCCAGAAACCACTTGAGAATTATTATTATAGCTTATATAAATTGCTGGAATAACTTAAAATAATTTCTATTTCTATATTGTCTTTAAATCCAGAAAAATTGCATCCCTCTTCATAATTCAAGGGTCCCTAGTTATTTTAACAACTTTTATAGTAGTATAGAGAGGCTCTAAATATTTCTGTATAATTATTCCTATTTTACATTTTTTCTACTCTCATAAAAGGGATTTAAAAATTATTTCTAGTTGTTGGTACTATCATAAAGTAGAATGCCTGTGTTTTGTAACATGTTATTTTTCTGTTTCCTAGAATTGCCTACCAGGACACAAAACTGAAGTTAAAGACACAGTAATTATATGACATCTTGAAGAGAGCCCATTCATGTAGGAACCACCCTCTTCCACACTTATTAAAAGTGAATCATCATTGTTTCCCTAAACATCATCATCCTTGAAGGATTTAGTTAAATGATGGACAAAATAATAGTCATCCCTCTGCTTTTTTAAATTTTAATCATTTTTTATTTTTTATCATTTACTAGATTTTCACTGAAATGATGTTTTATTATATTTAGCTTGTTTCATTTTATTTCTTCTTCACTTTAAATTGAAATTGGAAATGACTACCAATTATTTTGTAGTATTTGTTAGCATCCTGTGGAACAACCATACTGTTTTATGTACTTTGTTTTTTTAAAAGCATATGCTGATATATTTCCTAAATTGAAACAGCCTTGATCTGCTGTAATGAACATGACTTGATCATAATACATAGTCTAAGAATATGCATTTGAATTTAAATTTTATTTAATCATGTTCTCTTTATAACTATTATATCTAAGAAGATTTTTATCAACACATCATGTTTATATGTTTTCACATTAAATAATATTGTCCTTTGTTTTTCACATCAGCTAAGAAGGAGCCATTTTTTTTTCCAACTCAATAAAAAACTTTTTTCAAAAAGTTTTAAATGATGAAATAATTTTTGTGTAGGTCTAAAGAAAGATGTCTTAAGATGAAACACTATATATGCCATGGGTTAATTTGTATCATCCTCAAAATTCATATGTTGAAGTACTAATGTTCAGTATCTCTGAATGCAACTATATCTGAAGATAAAGTCTTGAATAAGGTAATTAGGTTAACACAAGGCCATTAGAGTGATTCCTAATCCAATATGACTGGCACCCTAGGTTAGTATGCAGATTAGGACACACACACAAGCAAGACCATGTGAACACAGAGGGAAAGAAAAACATCTACAAAGGGGAGAGACATCAGAAGAAAGCAACCCCTGTCATACCTTAATCTCTAACCTCCAGAATAATGAGAAAATAAGTTAAAATTGTTTAAACTATACAGTCTGTGGTGTCTTCTTGTGGCAACCCTAGCAAAATAATACAACATGATACACTTTTGAAATTAAGGATTACTTATTTTTTGATCCATTGGATATATCTAAAATGATATCATTTTTATCAAAAATTTATGATTTTTTAAAAAGTTTTAGGTTCATAGCAAAATTAAGGGGATGACAGAGATTTCCATATAATCTCTGCCCCCTACGTTCATAGTCTCCTCAATAACCAACATCATCTATCAGAATGGCACAATTGATGAAACTATATTGACACATTGTGATCACTAAAATCCACAGTTCACATTAAGGTTTATGCTTACATTGGACCAGATGGATCTCATAGATATATTCAGAACATTCCACCTTAGAACAGCAGAATACTCATTCTTCTCCAGTGCACATGGAACTTTCTCCAGAATAGACCACATAGTAGATCACAAACCAGGGCTCAACCAATACCAATAGATTGAAATTATTCCTTGCATATTCTCTGACCACAGTGCCATGAAACTGGAACTCAACCACAAAAAAATGTTCAGAAGAAAATCAAACACTTGGAAGCTAAAGACTATCCTGCTTAAGAATCTGTGGATCAATCAGGAAATCAAAAAAGAACTGAAACACTTCATGGAAACCGATGAGAATGAAGATACATCGATCCAAAACCTATGGGGTACAGCAAAGGCAGTCCTAAGGGGGAAATACATAGCCATCCAAGCCTCACTCAAAAAAATTTAAATATCCCGAATAAAGCAACTCTCATTACACCTTAAAAACTGGAAAATCAACAACTAATTAACCCCCCCAAGATGGGAAATAATTAAGATTAGAGCAGAGATCAATGAATCAGAAACTAGAGACATAGTAGAACACATCAATGAAACTAGAAGCTGGTTCTTTGAAAGAATTAATAAGATCAATAAACCATTGGCCAAACTAATCTGAAAGAAAAGGGAGAAGACTCAAATTAATAAAATTATGAATGAAAGGGAAGAGATCATGACTAACACCAAGGAAATAGAAACAATCACCAGAAATTACTATCAACAATTATATACCAATAAGTTTAACAACTTAGAAGATATGGATACACTCCTAAAAGCCTATAATCTTCCAAGACTGAAACAGGAAGACAATCTGAATAGACTTATATCTAGTAACAAGATTGAAGCAGTGATCAAAAACCACCCTCAAAAACAAGAGCCCAGGACCAGACGGATTCCCTGGAGAATTCTACCAAATATTCAAAGAAGAAATAACAACTATTCTCCTGAGGCTCTTTCAAAAAATAGAAACAGAAAGAAAACTTCCAGACTCTTTTGATGAAGCCAGCATTACTCTAATCCCCAAACCAGACAAAGACCCCATCAAAAAGGAAAACTTCAGACCAATATCTCTGATGAATACGGATGCCAAGATTCTCAACAAAATCCTTGCTAACAGGTTCCAACAATACATTAAAAACATTATCCACCATGACCAGGTGGGGTTTATCCCAGGGATGAAAGGGTGGTTCAACACTCGCAAATCAATCAATGTGATAGAACAAGTCAGTAAGAGCAAATAGAAGAACCACATGGTACTCTCAATTGATGCAAAAAAAGACGTTTGACAAAATACAACATCCGTTCCTCATTAAAACTCTTCAAAGTATAGGGATAGAGGGAACATTCCTCAACCTCATAAAATCTATCTACAAAAAAAAAACCCAAAACACAGCAAATATCATTCTCAACAGGGAAAAACTGACAGCCTTCCCTCTGAGATCAGAAACAAGACAAGGATGCCCACGCTCACCACTCCTGTTCAACATAGTGTTGGAAGTCCTAGCAACAGAAGTCAGACAACAGAGTGAAATAAAAGATATTAAACTTGGCAAAGAAAAAGTCAAACTCTTTCTCTTTGCAGATGACATGATACTCTATGTGGAAAACCCAAAAGACTCTACCCCCAAACTACAACAGTTCGGTAATGTGGCAGGATACAAAATCAATGCACAGAAATCAGTTGCATTCTTATACACTAACAATGAAAATATAGAAAGGAAAATCAGAGAATCGATTCCATTTACTATAGCACCAAAAACCCTAAGATACTTAGGAATAAACCTAACCAAAGAAGTTAAGGATCTGTACCGAAGGAACTACAAAACACTCATGAAAGAAATTAAAGAAGACACAAAAAGATGGAAGAGTATTCCATGCTCATGGATCAAAAGAATAAACATTGTTAAAATGTCTATTCTGCCCAAAGAAGTCTATAGTTTCAATGCCATTGTGATAAAAATCCACCAACATTCTTCAAAGTGTTGGAACAAACAATCCTAAAATTTATATGGAACCAAAAAGGACCCCAAATCACTAAGGAATTGTTGAAGAAGAAAAACAAAGCTGGGGTTGTCACGTTACCTGACTTCAGGCTTATTACAAAGTTGTGATCACCAAGACAGCATGGTACTGGCACAAAAACAGATAAATAGATCAATGGAACAGAGTAGAGAGTCCATATATGGACCCACAGATATACAGTCAAATCATCTTTGACAAAGCAGGAAAAAATATCCAGTGGAAAAAAGACAGTGTCTTCAATAAATGGTGCTAGGAAAATTGGACAGCTATGTATAGAAGAATTAAACTAGACCATTTTCTTACACCACACACAAAGGCAAACTCAAAATGGATAAAAGACCTCAATGTGAGACAGGAAACCATCAAAATCCTGCAAAAGAACATAGGCAATAACTTCTTTGACATTGGCCACAGCAACTTCTTTCAAGACACGTCTCCAAAGGCAAATGAGACAAAAGCAAAAATGAACTTTTGGGACTTCATCAAAATAAAATGCTTTTGCACAGCAAAGGAAACAGTCAACAAAACAAAGAGGCAACCCATAGAATGGGAGAGGATATTTACAGACAAAGGGCTGATATCCAAGACCTATAAAGAACTACTCAAACTCAACATCCAAAAAGAAGATGAACACATCAAAAAATGGGCAAGAGACATGAAGAGGCACTTCTCCATAGAAGATATACAAATGGCTAATAGACACATGAAAAAATGTTCATTGTCACTAGCTATCAGGGAAATTCAAATCAAAACTACACTGAGATACCACCTACACCAGTCAGAATGGCCAAAATTAACAAGTCAGGAAACAACAAGTGTTGGAGAGGCTGTGGAGAAAGGGGAACTCTCTTACACTGTTGGTGGGAATGGAAGTTTGTGCAGCTGCTTTGGAAAACAGTGTGGAGATTCCTTAAAAAAAATTTTATAAAAGCTACCTTATGACCCTGCAATTACACTACTGGGTATTTACCCCAAAGACACAGATGTAGTAAAAAGAAGGGCCACATGTACCCCAATGTTCATTGCAGCAATGACCACAGTCACCAAACTGTGGAAAGAGCCAAGATGCCCTTCAACAGATGAATGGATAAAGAAGATGTGGTACATATATACAATGGAATACTATCCCTCATCAGAAAGGATGAATATCCAACTTTTGTAGCAACATGGACTGGATTGGAAGAGATTATGCTGAGTGAAATAAGCTAATAGAGAAAGTCAAGTATCACATGGTTTCACTCACTTGCGGTGCACAAGGGGTAATAAAGAGGACAGTAGGAGAAGGAAAGAAAATGGGAACTAGGGTAATTTGGGGAGAGAAATAAAACATGAGAGACTTTGGACTCAGAGGCAAACTGAGGGTCTTTGAGGGAAGGGGTGGGGGGATGGGAGAGCTAGGTGGTGGGTTCTGAGTGCACCTATTGCATGGAGCACTGGGTGTGGGGCATGAACAATGAATCTTGGAACACTGAAAAAATAAAATTAAATCTTATAAAAAGGTTTATGCTTAGTTTATACATGGATTTGGACAAAAGTATAGTACACATATTCATAAATATGATATCAAAAAGAGTATTTTCACAGTTTAAAAAACCCTCTGTGTTCTTCTTATTCATCTCTCCCCGCTGCTCCAACTCTTGTCAACCACTGATGTTTCCACAGTCTCCTTAGCTTGCCTTTTCTAGAATGTCATATAATTGGAATCATACAATATGTCACCTTTTTAAAAAAGATTTTATTAATTTATTTGACAGAAAGATCACAAATAGGCAGAGAGGCAGCCAGAGAAAGAGGGGGAAGCAAGATCCCTGCTTAGCAGAGAGCCTGATGTGGGGCTCAATTCTAGGACCCTGAGATCATGACCTAAGCGGAAGGTAGAGGCTTAACCCTCTGAGCCACCCAGGTGGCCCCATATGTAGCCTTTTCAGATTAGCTTCTTTTACTTACTATATGAATTTAACTTTCTTCCATATGTTTTCATGGCTTGCTAGCTTGTTTCTTTTTAGCCGTGAATGATATGCCATTGCCTGAATGTACCATAGTTTATCTATTCACCTATTGAAGGGCATCTTGGTTGCTTCCATGTTTCCCCAATTATGAATAAAGCTACTATAAACATCCATATGCTGTTTTTCTAATAGACATTAAGCTTTTAAGTCCTTTGAGTAAATACCAAGCACTATTTGCTAGATCATATCAAAAGTGTATGATTAGTTTTGTAAGAAACCATCAAACTGTATTCCAAAAAGTGGCTTGTACAATTCTTCCACCCCACCACCCAGGAGTGAGAGTTCCTATTGCTTTACATCCTCAACAACATTTGGGATGTCAGTGTTCTCGAATCTGGCCTTTCTTTTTTTTTTTTTTTTTTTAAGATTTTATTTATTTGACAGAGAGAAACACAGCCAGAGAGGAAACACAAGCAGGGGGAGTGAGAGAGGGAGAAGCAGGCTTCCTGCCAAGCAGGGAGCCCAATGTGGGACTCGATCCCAGGTCTCCAGGATCATGACCTGAGCCGAAGGCAGTTGCTTAACCAACTGAGCCACCCAGGCACCCCATGAATCTGGCCTTTCTAACAGGTGTGTAGCAGTATCTCATAACCGTTTTAATTTGTATTTCCTTGATGACATATGATATTGAGCATCATTTTTATATCTGTAAATGCATCTTAGCCCAAGACATTTTGAACACAATAGCCAACGTATAGGCCATGATAACACGACTTGACTCCACTGTGCTGTATCACAATTTTCTAAGACTCAACAGCAGAAATAAATGCAGGTCTATAAATAAAAGAATTTCAAAGTCCTCAGGTCACAATTTTGGAGAGCAGAAAAGACAAAGGATGATCTTATTTTGTAGGGAATTTCTGCTACACTCTATCACTTTTTCCTTGTTTTCATTGGCATGACATCAACCCCCTTTTCTGTTTTTAAAAAAGCCCTAACCTGAACATCTCCAATTACCCCATAAGTAACCATTCTTCTTAACATCTCCCCCATTCTGCTAAACCAATGACTTTTCATTCCTCAAGCTAGTAATTTGGAAAAAAAATAAAATGTGATCTGGAGAATCTGAAACTCATGTGAGAATCTGTGGCTTTTAGAGTTGCCTTTTACTTTTTTTTTTTTTTTTAATGCAATTCTCTCATGGATTTGTTTCCTTTAACAAAAAAATCAAATTAGCTTATTAAACCAGTTCCTATGATTTACTTTTTGGGAGAACCAAAAGATAACTACAGTTTTAAAAATTATGGCTGATACTTTGAAAACTATAGTAGCAATTCAGGAAAGATAGTAGATAATTTTGAAGATAACAACTACAAGCTTAAATGGTTGTTTACATTTTCTTTATAGAATGTCGGCAGAGACCTTGTCTTTTTCATCTTGTTTTCTTAACTGATTCTAATCCAGTGGCTTTCACATTGTAATTGTTCAATAAATATTTGTAGAATTAAATTGAAAACGTTATCACTTTAAATGACTCTTCTTGACACATTCTGGCCAGTGGTGAGTTTATTAAACTAAATATTACCTCAAACATAAATATTGGAAATAACATTTCAAACTTAAACTAAATTTGACATGCTGAGATACTGTTTTTAGAATTGTGTTTACAACACCATAACTTTGTTATAAGCAATCAATCTCATGAATTTGGGAAATAACATATTTATTATCTAAATTCTATTGAATCAGAAACATACTGGTTTAGCATCATACTGGTTCACAGAATGACTGAGCAGTTGTTAGGATTCTGTCAAGCCAAATAAAATAAATACCTTCTTAAAAAATATGAAATTCTTAAAATATTAATGGAGCTTATGCTTTTGACTTGAAGTATTCAGAGTTTAAACTGCACTTGGAATCTACTTAAAGCATATGTAATGATCTGATTGTTCAGGTGTAAGTAGAAGATTGCCAACAACACCAAGGTGTATAATTCTCGCACACTTGAATTTTTTTTTAAGGATTTTCTTTATTTATTTGACAGAGAGAGAGAGAGACAGCGAGAGTAGGAACACAAGCAGGGCAGGGCGAGGGGTGGGGAGAGGGAAAACAGGCTTCCTGCTGAGCAGAGCACCTGATGTGGGGATCAATCCCAGGACCGTGGGATCATGACCTGAGCCAAAGGCAGATGTATAACCATCTGAGCCACCCAGGTGCCCCTGGTACATTTAAATTTATTTCATTCTCATTTATTGAAATTATTTTTATAATTTCATTTAGTATATATAAATTATGCTTAAAGTCACACTTATCCATCTAAAATAAATTAGCAAAAAAGTGTGTTTGACTAAGTCTATTTTAAATTTCTATACTATTTTTTCTCTAAGTGAAGAAGCTGCTTTACCTTAAATAAAATAACAAACATATGAAAAATATTTGCTCTGGTGAATTAAGTAATGAAGTCTGGGAAATAATTTAATTCTCATCTATTTCAGCAATGATCTTCAAACAATGGAAGGAACTTATCTAAGATCACTCATCAAAATCATTTGAAGGAATTATTTTCCTTCAAATTATACATAGCATATTCTGATATATCTTCTCTTTCCTCAGGCAGAAAATGAAACACAAGCCAATCTTTGAAAATGCAAAGTTTTCTCTGTGAAGTCTCCAATATCTAAGACACAGCATTTCTCTAGGTCTTCTTGCTTTCTTATCTATCTCTTCCTCCTTTTTTGCTTCACCACCTCCATATGTTTAGGCACTTTACTTTTAGCCCAACACTGCCCATCCGTGATTCTTCATTATAACCTATTTGATCCATCCACAGCTCACTGTTGATGGTAAGCCTCTTTGTGTTGCTTAGTTTAGATTCGCAGGAGACAGGATTTGGTGGGTTGTCTTCTGCTATGCCATTGGTTATTATGGAATGAATAAGATGTATTTGCTGAAGGCTAGATCTAATCATCTGTGTCTGGAGAAGGTTCATATGGTACACGGGGCAGACTCTCTCTCTCTCTCTTTTCTTTTTTCCCAAGTTTTTATTGTATTCCAGTTAGTTCACATAGAGTGTAATATTAGTTTCAGGTATACAATTTAGTGAATCATCACAACAAATGCCTTCCTTAAAGCTTCTTTGGGCAGGGCACATGCCACAAACTGCGTCTATTACAACCCACGTATTTTGAGTTTGTTTACTCAAAACTTACCAAGTGGCCTACTACATATAATATATTCTGCTGAGTGATGGTAAATAAGGAGTGTAATATATAAGGTCTCTATTGTGAGATTACAGTAAAAAAAATACAGATTAAGAGGACAAAACACATCTATAAAATCCTGGAGAGTGACAGAAAATACTATATATAAATATATGGTATTTTTATATATTTGATGACTAAGTGATTTAGGAATTCAGAAGTGAAAATGATGTCATTGTAGACAGCATATGGACAGGAAAGGCCTTTTTGCAGGAATAAGATTTAAGCTGAAACTTTATCAGAAACAGTTGCCTTTCTCTCAAGGTAACTGATGGAGCACAGTTTCTGAGGAGTCTTTAAAATGCATCTATTTTTCGGGGGGGGTGCTTGTGTGGCTGAATTTTTTTTTTTTTTAAGATTTTTTTAAATTTATTTGACAGTGAGAAACACAGCGAGAGAGGGAACACAAGCTGGGGGAGTGAGAGAGGGAGAAGCAGGCTTCCCGCTGAGCAGGCAGCCCAATGCAGGGCTCCATCCTGGGACTCCGGTACTATGACCTGAGCCGAAGGCAGAGGCTTAACCACTGAGCCACAAAGGTGCCCCAAGTCTATGATTTTGTTAGGTCTCAGGATAATGAGCTTGGTACCTAGAACCACACCTAGATTCAGTAAGTATTCAAATATTTTCTCACTAGTTCAATTTAACACAGAAAAAAGAAATGTACTTAAAATACCTAAAGCTTAAAAAAAAATGTTCTAAGGGTTCCTGGGTGTCTCAGTCTGTCATGTATCTGTCTTCAGCTCAGGTCATAACACCAGAGCCCCAGTACTGAAGCCCTGGCTCTGGGCTCAGTGGGGTGTCTGCTTCTTTCTCTCCTTCCACTCTTCCCCCTGTTCATGCTCTCTCTCTCTGGCTCACTCTTCCTCTCAAATCAATAAATAAATTGTTAAAAATAAAGTGTTCTAACTTCACATTTTCTGATTTTATTCACCTACTTGACTCATAAAAGTTACCTAAAAGTCAGTTATAATGAAGCTAACATCCCATAAGAAATAAGTTTGGTACTTTTCTTTGTCAATATATTTGAACTAAACAGTATTCTATTTCCTGTCCCCTAAGAAACATTTGTTGTATAAGCTCTCAATAGAGAATATTTTTGTGAATTTTAAATATAAAGCATTTTTCTTAAATATGATATAGACTTAATTATGTGCTTTGATGTTAAGTCAGATTGGAAAGATGAGAACCTGCATATTTTCTAGCTTGAGAGAAGCCTTTTATGCTATCTATTTTATAAACTAGTTTTAATTAATAAAACCAGCTTGTTTTTTGTTTCTCCATCTCACAATTTTGAAAAGATACAAAATATATATAGATATTTTTGTTATCTCAATGTTGCCAATTTAATGATATCATTTTTTTACCTTTGAAAATTTACTTTTTCCTTAGAATAAATATTGAAATATGAAATGCTGATGTAACTATATTGCCAAAAAGGCACGGCAGATCCGGGAAGCAGTCCAAAGTGCTTCAAAGTGACTTTTGTGCCAAACTAAGGCTTTTTACCTGAAGCCATCAGTTTGGAGAAGGAAAAAAAAATCATCTTTGAAGATAATTAAGGTACATTATGAAATTCTTAAACTCTTATGAGTACAATTGAATATGCCACCTCAGTTTTATCACCACCAAAAACACTGTTCTACCACTCCCTGAACCGACGTCCAGGCAATTGTGATTCCACACCTCCTCTCAGAAATTTGCAGATTCTTACAAAGCTTACCCCAATTTCTCCTTGTGGCTGAAATAGCAACACACAAAGGAAGGGAAAAATTGAGGCAGTTGATTTAAAATCAGAAAGGTTGATTTCTAGTCAGTGTGTGGGAACCAATTGGCAAAGGTTAAAAAATGAAATTATGAGGTAGAGGTAATTACTCTTAAATTAAGTCCAGTACATACTAAAGTCCAGCTGACTGCAATCATGGACAATTATTATTTAATTTGATTATAATTTTTAAATGTTTCAAAATGGCACAGATTTTAAATGGTAAGATAAAAATCATTCAAAATTAAGATTAATTCTATCTCTGAATATATATGAATACTGTAAGTTCAGTTGCATTCCTAATATGAGTAGCTTGTCACTCTTGACTGTTCTTTTCCAATTTATGTTACATTTTCTTTTGGTGGGGATATTGTCTTTCCTTTCACAAATTAAACATCTATTTTATCAATTCTTTTAGTGACATTTTCCTTTTTAAGATCTGCTGGAATCTTAAAAGATTCCAGAAGCTGTCAATAACTATATCATCTTTGTTAGTTTTCTGTGATACTCTCTCAACTATCAGCAAGTTCCTCTGAGCATTTTAATTCTTTAGTGAAATTGAAATACTCAATGACTTTTGACATCCAGGTAGGATAAGGAATGCCTTTCAACATTGGATCAGAGTTTATAATAGTTTGTTGGCAATTATAATCCAATCAAATTCAAATCAGGGCTTAAAGATTTATTAAAGGGCCACTCATGAAAACTGCAAAAAATATATTTTCCAACCTTGCCACTGATATCAGGTCCCCTTAATAAATACTGTTTTGGTAAATATCATGTCTCAGGTCATTGCCAAAGAAAGATTAATTTCATTTACATAAGACAAGCCTCCCCACAGTGGTGCAATCAGCATCACTGAATAGTTTTATCTTGCAGGACAGGAATTAACTTGAACAAAACATCAAATATAAATGGCTGGCATCTAGATTCTGAGACCAAAGATGAACAGTAGCATTTTACACTGAGAAAGTACACAAAGAACCTAAATCAAGGTTGAGTTGACAAAAATAAAAGATTGTGACCTGGAATACAAAGGTAAGGCTATAAACTAAGAAACATGTCAATTTAGGAACTAGAAAAATAAGAATTGTATTAAGTACTGTATGATAGATATCACTTAGGAATGAACATAATGGCTTGTGAGAAAAACTGGGGCACCAGGGGAATTTGCCTTGGGTGGTGCTGACAGACTAAAATACACAGATACAATATCCAGTTGTAGTACTAAAAACTGGAAGGAGAGCATGGGTGAAGGTTTGTTTTTTTTAAGATTTTATTTACTTGACAGAGATAAACACAGCTAGAGAGGAAACACTGGAAGGGAGAGTGACAGAGGAAGAAGTAGAGGAGCAGGGAGCCCGAGGTGGGCTCCATCCCAAGACTCTGGGATCATGACCTGAGCTGAGGGCAGATGCTTAACTATTAAGTCACCCAGGAGCCCCATGGGTGAAGTTTTTGAAGAAATTCCAGGACTTTCAAAAGCTTGTGTGTGGGGGGGGGGGGGGGGGGGGAACTGTGGGATTGTATCAATAAAGAATGAAAAGAAAAAGAAAAAGACTATCCCTCAGAGATAAGTAAGAGTCTTTGTAAGGGGAACGAACACCAAAGGTATTTTAAATGAGGGATCATTCACCATAAAGAAAGTCAGAACTTAGACCATTACAGAATCAAGGGACTGAATTTCAATTTGATGACAATAGTTTCTTCCAAAAACAAAGTGGGAGAAAAAAAAGCAAGGCAAAGTAATACAACTCTGTTCAACAGTAAATATCCAGTATTTCACAATTCCTAGAGAAACATCTTTTTAACTATACAAGAGGTTCCAGAGTTCCATCTACTCTCTGTTGAAGCCTCCTGCCAACAAGCCTGATCTTAACAACGTCTTTCTGAAGGCACTGCCTATGCATCACAGAAAAAAAATGTCCTTCATATATCTAAATAAGTTGGGCTGTGCTTTTAGTTATAAATATGATGGGACAATAAAGAAATACTAGACAACTTTTTTTTTTTTTTTTTTTTTTTAGACAACTTAAGAAAACCAAAAAACATAAATAAGGATCAAGATGAAACAACAGACAGCTGTATTTGATATCCATCATTAAAGATCAGAATATTATAAAAAAAAAATAGAAGGAAGTAGGGTGTCTGGTTGGCTCAGTCTTTTTGTGTCTGTCTTAAGTTCAAGTCATGATCCCAGCCTCCTGGGAGGGAGCCTCACATCAGCCTCCCTTCTCCCTCTCCAGCCTGCTTCTCCCTCTATAGCTCCCTGAGCTTGTGTTCCCTTCTCTCACTATCTCTCTTTGTCAAATAAATAAATAAAAAGGAGGGGAGTAGAAAAATTTTCCTTTAAAAAAGGAGGGGAGTAGAAAAATTTTCCATGTACATATATATAACTATATATGCATATGCATATGTGTATATATATAACTATGCATATATGTGTATGTTCCATCACTGCCTAATATCTACTGGTCATATTAAAATATAATCTATTATCAGGGGTGTCTTGGTGGCTCAGTAGGTTAAGCATCTGCCTTTGGCTCAGGTCATGGTTTTGGGGTCTTGGGATCCAGCCCTGCATTGGACTCCCCACTCAGTGGGAATTCTACTTCTCCCTCTGGCCTCTATCCCACCCCTTCACCTCCTGTGTTTGTACTCTTTCTCTCTGGTACATGCAAGCTCTCTTTTTCCCACTCAAGTAAGTAAATAAAATATTAAATATATATAAAATTCTCATGGGCATTGAGGTTGTTTCTAGTTTCTCTTTTTGTTTTATTTCCCCCCTTACAAGTTAACCTGCCATGAATATCGTGTGCAGGTATTGATTCTATTCATGCTTGTAAGATAGATTTCCAAATTTTTCAAGTAGGAATAAAATGACAAAGAGGAATTTAAAGTATAATTTGAATAAATATTGTCAGGTTATCCTTTAAAAGTGTATTTTATTTCCACCAAAATCAATCAGAGCTGAATATCATTAATATCTATGTTTTTAATTGTTGACTATTCGAAAGGTGGAAAATTATTTCCCACTATACTTCATGGACACTCAAAATTGCTTTATGTTTTTTTCTTTCTAAAACAATTAGTGAGGTAATATATCATTTAACATGTTTATGGTAATTTCTTTACATTTCTCCTTTTCCCTAACTTGTCCATAAATGTTGCTTAATTGTTATCCTCATACTTTTGTCTTCATCATTTATCCTTTTGTGGTAGTAACCTGTATCATAGTGATAGCAAGTTGCTTTTTATTTTTTTAGAAAAGTGGCAAGTAAATAAACTCAATCTATCATGTAACTTTTTCAACATTTCATGGTATTTTTTAATCAATAACTTTCTCTTTAAAATAGTTCAAAGGGGGCGCCTGGGTGGCTCAGTTGGTTAAAGGACTGCCTTTGGCTCAGGTTGTGATCCTGGAGACCTGGGATCGAGCCCCACATTGGGCTCCCCACTTGGCAGGAAGCCTGTTTCTCCCTCTCTCACTCCCCCTTCTTGTGTTCCCTCTCTGGCTGTGTTTCTCTCTATCAAATAAATAAATAAAATCTTTAAAAAAAAATAAAATAGTTCAGAATCACATTCATGCAAAATATTCAAACAAACTTTAATTTGAAAAGCTTTTCCCCTATATATAATGCCTAATAAATTCAGAGGCAATCCTATTTGGTAATTTAGTCACATATTTAGTGTTAGGTCTAAAGGAAAGTATATACATCTATCTTTTATTCAACAAATTCTCAATAAAGCTCAGGTAGTTATAGTATCTTGACTTCTCAAAGGAAAACAAAATATTCATCCAAGATTCAGATTCTTGCATAAATAGATCCTTTTAAAAAGGAAAAGTCAATTGTGCATCAAATTAAGTAAACATTTTTGTTATTCTGGTATTTTTTCTAGAACTAAAGATAGAAGGAAATAAAGTTCTATTAATAGTTCACATTTTGTCATGTGTGAGAGGGTTAAAACATTAAACTATTTCCAGTTTTTAAGGAATGTCATCATCTGTTGTTTCTATTTCAAAGCGACTTATTTCACCACAAGTGAAGTGTTAGAAATTATAGCAGAACATTTAGGAACAGATTCTGGCTAACTTCTTTTAAATAAAAAGCTAGCCAAAGGAAAATTGAATTTTTGAGGCTTAAAATAATAAAATTTTAGAGGAAATATATTTTGATACTTGAGAGCATTGGTTTTCAGAACTATGGAGTGCAGTCCATAGACCAACAGCACCAGTGTAACCTGAGAGCTTTATAGAAATAGAAATTCTTTTTAAAGGTTTATTTATTTATTCTTACAGACAGAGAGAGAGAGAATGTTGAGGAGAGTGGCAGAGGGAGAGGGAGAGAATCTCAAGAAGACACACTGAGCAGACATGCGGCTTGATCCCACACGGAGCTCTAGCTCATGACCTTGAAATCACAACCAGAGGGAAAACCAAGAGTCAGATGTCTAGCCAACTGTACCACCCAGCCACCAGCCCCCCTTCTTAGTTAGAAATGCAAATTTTGAGGCTACACTTTAGGTGCGCAGAGATAACTAGAGGTAGAGTCCACCAATCTGTAATTTAACAAACCCCCTAGGAATTTCTCACACAGTTTAATTTTTGGCAACCACTCCTCTGTACCTCTTAGGTGTTTTCAATTGGCTTAGCACTCAGGGATTGTGCATGTGTGTGTGTGGGTGTGTGTGTGTATGTGTGTGTGTATTATATATAGTATTTTTATTATAAGTAGCTAATTTATATAAGCAATTTATATGCCTACATGATTTTATTATAGGATCTGCTGTAGTATGAGTGACGAGTTAAAAAGAATGGAAGAAAGACTAATAAAGCAACTACTATACTAATATGAGAGAAATTATGGAAGTCAATAGAAAAGAGATAACAGATTTTTGAGATATTCAAAAAATTTAGATATATATTAAAATTATCTATTTCCTAAAATTTAAGAGTTCTTAATGGTAACTAAGATAACCAAAGTCCATATATGATTTTTTTTTAAAGTATGTAATTTTCATTTGATTCTAATGTTTATATAAGTGGTAGTTAGCCCAAATCTCTTTCTCCTTACTTCTCATACCATGTCCAGCTATACATGTGTGGTCTTTGTTTTCCTTATAAAACCTTAAATACTGCTTAATAAATTTGTAAAAATGGCCAACATTTTAACCTGCATATCTTAACTTTTCATAAATATACATGAAAGGAGTTACTCCTTTATGGAGTTGTTGGAATTTTTATAAGAGATAATTCAGGCAAAGATGCACTCAATCCCTAAATTCTTCACTTTTCCTCATCTCCCTGACCTCTTCTAACTGAAGGGCAGTATACTATATATTTAATTACATGATAAAATATAAAAGAATGTGAAAGCTAATTGATTCACTTACTGATAAGTAGGGAATGTAAACTTTCATAACTAAAGCCAAAATAGAAAAAACAAAAACACACACACACACACACCAAAAGTAACTAAATTTCATTAAGTTCATTGAAGAACCATACTTTGTCTTGAGCAGGGCAGGGTATGCTGGAGAGGTACAGCTGAACAACTAATACATCCTGACCTCAGTTGTTATATCAATACATTTCATCAACACAATTTTCAATATGGCTTTTAAACAGTTATTGTTAAGTTATTGATCCTACCTATATATATTATTAAATATATTTTAGAAAAGCAAAAAGCTCTATGAGGTAAAAAACAACATTAATGAAGAGGTATTCATGACTAATATTCAGTAAGAAAATCATAAATTAGAACAAAAATTCCACATTATAGTATATCTGTATTATATGTCATGTAAAATTTTTGAAAACATGATTTGGAAGTGATAGAGTTATTTTAATGTTTGTTAATATAGTCTATTGTCTTTAAACCTTATGTGTCTTTATCATAGTATATTGTCATGAGAAACGTATCTGGCATACTGTGGAAACTTTATTAAATTTAAAGAAGGAATCAGACTGATATATAAAATTGCTTACTAATACTCTCCATTGTATAAAAGGCAAAATTTCAAACCTCAAATAAAATTATTTTCTCTGACCTCATACAGGCTTCTGAGTATATAGTCACATCTTTCTAAATGTCACCAGCTATCTAATTGCTTATGGGATCATGGCTATGATGAAGAAAGCTTTACTATATCAATCTTGTGACCAGAAAAACTATAAAAGTTAGATAATGAGAGGGGGGAGAGCCAATTGTAGCAAATGGATAGCATCTGAGAGAATATTTTCCCTTATTCTGGGAAAAAAGTCTGGACAGTTCAGTGAGGTAAGATCCACATGCTTCAAGAGGCTTTCCCATGTCCTAAGTTTTCTGAGCTGGAGGCTGTGAAGCCAGAGTCAGAGCCAGAATAGACAGAATTTTTAATCATGTCTTGAATTTGGCCAAAGCTTGAAGTCCATACCTCCAAGTCCAGCATAAGTTCTGGTGTCAAAATTTTAGAGCAAAGGTGAAGCAAAAAAACAAAACAAAACACAACACAAAGCAAAGCAAAACAAAACAAAACTGAAGAGAACCTGACAATCTGCACTGGTTTTTGACTTGAGATATTTAAGATTTATGTTATAGTATGAAAGAGGCAATGAAGCCAAGAAGAACATGTCTAATAAGCTCAACAGAGCTTAATCTGTCTTTTCTTTTTTTTTTTTTTTTTAAGATTTTATTTATTTATTTGACAGAGAGAAACACAGCTAGAGAGGGAACATTAGCGGGGGGAGTGAGAGAAGGAGAAGCAGGCTTCCCGCGGAGCAGGGAGCCAGATGTGGTACTCGATCCCAGGACCCTGAGATCATGACCTGAGCCGAAAGCAGACACTTAACTGACTGAGCCACCCAGGTGTCCCAAGCTTCATCAGTCTTAAATAACTGGAGGAAAATGTAGTTTAAGGTCTGTCATGAATGAAGATTTCTAGTAAAAATACTATGTTCCCAGAGTGGAAGCCCACAAGGCTACACCTTGAGGAACTAAATAGGATAGAACAAGCATCATATCTAGACACAGTTTGCAAGTGTAAAGAAACTAATCTTTTACTTATTGAGATTATTATTATAAAACTTAACACACTAGCAAAAGAAACATGTTATAATAAATATTATTATATTTATATTATATTACTAATATTATTAATGACTCACTCTTGTGATAGGGAAAAGTAATCAACTGAAAATATTAAATTATATTTCACTTTGATTGCTGTACCAGATTTTGTATTATTCTTGAAATGATAATTATTTTTAGTTGGCATCTTTTCTCCCTTGTGAAAGTAAAACAAGATATTTGTTCCAAGGAGAATGACTTAGGGCACTAAGAAAATAAGATTATTGTCAATATTATAAAATACAGAGTTCTATAGTTTAATCTGGACTATATCAGTCTCTTGTTATGAAATAGACTGCCTTCTTTTTTCCTGTTATTATAGTAATATGAAACAAGTTCTTTAAAATTGAGTGAACAGTCCATGTAATAGATAAATAGAAACATCATCTGTCCTTTCAATTCATAAATGTTATCATTTGATTAATAAAGTTTTTTTAAAATCTTGATTATGTACATAATTACAAGAGGAAAATTAAATATATGAATCCTATTTCTTTTCCCTGTAGTATTTCCTCATCAAAAGGGGTTCATTTTTGTTCAATATGAGTGCAATCACACCACAGTGCCCATTAAAAATAATGGAAATTGCTCATCTAATTTGCCATTGACCAGTTGAAAATTTTCCCCATAAGACTAATGAAATACATAAAACTCACCATAAGAGAGAAACTCAGACTGCATTTCTAGACATTTGGCACATGTGGAAAAAAAAAAAAGAACAAAAGAAAGAAAAAAGAAAGAGAAAAAAAGGAAAAAAAAAGAAAAGAAAAAAAAGAAAAGAAAAGAAAAGAAAAAACAAAACAACAATGACCTTTTAAAACTATTTAACTTATAGGGGTGCCTAGGTGGCCCAATCTGCCTGCAGTTCAGGTCATGATCCTAGAGTCCCAGGATCAAGCCCCACATTGGGCTCCTTGCTCAGCGGGAAGCCTGCTTCTCCCTCTCACTCCCCCTGCTTGTGTTCCCTCTCTAGCTGTGTTTCTCTCTCTGTCAAATAAATAAAATCTTAAAAAAAAGAAGCTATTTAACTTATAACTTGAATAGTCCAGAAGATCATTTAATAAAATGTTACGCAGCTAGAAAAGGAAGAAAAGTAAAGTTTGAATCAAAGAACAATGTAGATTAAAAAGATATAAATTACCAAATCACGGTGTGTAAAACAACATAAACTTGCTAAGTCACATACACGAAACCATTTATTTTATAATTTTCCTTGGTTGGAGCTTTCTGACTTAATGCTTTTTTTTTCTTATTCAAAGAAAGAATGGACTGTCTCGAATAAAAGTACTGTAAAACATTACCCATACACACAAGGATTACAGGATTTAAAAAATGGTATTCATACTTTCATTTATTTAGAGACAACACAAAAACAATTACAACTGTTTATAGATTTCATCTTCAAATGCATCTATCTCCAAAAATAAACATTTCTGATTTCATTCCTAGCACAACACAATACTAAAATGATAAAAAACAAAATTTTAATTAGTTACCATTATCTAGAGATGAGTTAAAAAGTAAAGTAAGTGGAGCCAGTTTTGTTTCTTCAGACTTCTCTTAGCTCTCCTTGTCCCTTTTCTCCTTGCCCCTTCTTTTTTCCAAAAATAAAAATTCATGTATTTATACCTTAAATATACATAGCTATTTACCTGTCAGTTATACCTCAATAAAGCCTTAAAAATAAAAAGGAAAATATTTGGAGCAAAAATTATCTATATTTTACCTAACTCCATGCATATTATAGTTTTAAAAATGTCAAGGAAGTACAATTTGTTCCACTTTTTATTGACCTTCATTTGAATACTTCTCCTTTGCAACTTCACTGACACTAAATGAGTCCAGAATCTCATTATGCCTATTATACCTATTAACAGAATTGTCTGTGTGCATGTTCTTGTTTTTCCAACCATCTTTCCCAACAAAATCAATTAACTTTTAAAGTACAGTGTAAATCATTGATTCTTTTCTGTTGGGGAAAAAAAATCCTTATTATACTATATTATCTACAATATATGTAAACACATCTCAATTGGGCCTTCTAATCTAACTTAAACTCTTTCTCTGCTATGAATTCCCATGGAGTTCCTCATATCAGGTTTTCCATTTTCTACTAAAATTCAAGACTATGTGGGAATCCAGGGTTCATTCTTATTTTCAGCCTGAGATGTTCTTCCTTTATTTTTCCTCAGAATTACACACATTTTTAATGGCCATGTTAAAAGTTCTTTAAGACTTTTTTTTTTTTTTTTTTTAAAGAACTTAGTACTTAAAAAGGAAAAGTCTACTTCAGGGAGTTAAGCTTTTCTGTGCTTATGGGAGAACAGAACTGGGTTTTGTGGCGTGCAAGGGCATTACATATCACCATCTACCAACATCCCCAAGGAAGAAATACTCCACTGACTATCTTATCAATTAAAATTCTAGTTTTATAAATGTTCTTAACCTTGTAAAATATGGTTTCTTTTCAGAAAAGAAGATTAAAAAACAAAACATTTTCTTCCCAAATGTCCTTTAATTATACCATATCCATTACACATGATAATAAGATATAAGATAGTAAGTATAATCAATGCCTTCTCACTCTATTTCTAGTAATTATTTTTATAACTAGAGGTTTTGACTTCCTTACAAATGTTTAGGAGATGCCAAGACTATATTTAATATTAATTAGAACCAACAAAATATCAAAATAAACTCAATTTAATTAAGCTGAGGCTAAAACCTAATCCAATGGAGTTACCATTGAAAAATAAATTTTACCCTGAATAAACATGTGGTACTAAACTGTATCATTAGTCCTATGTGTATGTTCCTTGAAAATAGGTGTGATGTGTGCTACTCATTAATTATATGTAAACAAGAGGAGAGAGATGGGAGTGACAACATATTCTAAATAAGAAAAATGTTTTTCTGTCAGTCAAAAAAATTATATAGCATTACTATAAACCACAACCTCTTTTGGCTTAGTATCAACACATTATATGTTTTGTTAAAGAGTTTCATGGCATATACAATCCGATTTTATGTGTCCTAAAAGCATTCACTTTGAAGTTATCTTGAAATTATGACTATAATATCTTAATGTCAACAAATAAAGGTGTAACAAGATTATTTAATTTTTTCCAAGTTAACACATACATAGATTTATGTACTTATAATAAGTGCATTATAAATAATACATTATATCTAATATTTTTGTAGTTTTCTTCATTAAAAAGTCATTCTTTAAAAATAATTAATTCAGTTATTCTGCTCATTTTCTTCTCTGAGGACTAATGGGACTGTGATTCTATCATTTTGTTTCTGAAAGGAACTTTCATCCTCTTTTTACATCATCAGTTATATTGATTGTATATAATAGAGATTATTATTAAACTCAGTATTTCCGGAGATCACTTATTCTCTAAAAGTTTTTCTGCACTGTTTTCATCTTGAGAAGTAAAGTATTTCATTCTAAATCCCCTGATGAGTCTCCTACTTGGGTAAGCATCAACATGACACCTCAGTGGTTCTTCTGTTGCCTTGATAGTATTACTTAGTTTTGTTGCCAGCATTGGTATCAGAGGACAATTTTTGCAGCATTTGATGCTACATTTATTATATTTAGCTGCAATGAAGAGCATCTCAGATTTTTGTGAGTTCTTTACATTGAGTAAGTCTAAGCAAAAAACAAACAAAATAATAAACAAACAAACAGATAAATAAATAAAACAAAAATCGTCTTACACAAGTTTTTGGATCTATTTGAATTCTTTTGATATTTTAAAATAATATCATGGTCTGTGTTGTCTAAGACTATAACCATAAGCCATATTTGGTTACTTACTTTAAATTTAAAAATCAGACCAAATAAAATTTAAAAATTGGTTTCTTTTTTTTGAAGATTCTATTAATTTGACAGAGAGCAACACAGCCAGAGTGGGAACACAAGCAAGAGGAGTGAGAGAGGGAGAAGCAGGCTTCCTGCTAAGCAGGGAGCAGGAAATCCAATGTGGGACTCACTCTGGAGACTCAGGGATCATGACCTCATGACCGAAGTCAAAGGCAGATGCTTAATAACTGAGCCACCCAGGTGCCCCTAGAAATTGGTTCCTTGATAACACTAGCCACACTTGAAATGCTTAGTAGTTACACATGACTAATGGCTACTCTCACCACAGAATGTAAAGCATTTCCATGGGCACACACAGTTCTACTGAAGAGAGCATATACCAGTTAAATCAGAATGCAGTGTGAATCTTTTCGTTAGCATCTCCTTACACTTAGACACTCACACATACCATCCCTTTTAGTTAATTTCTTAAAAAGAACAATACCTCCCAATAGGAAACAGAATAAATGGTAGCAAAGATAACAAGCCCCCACATGTAATGACAATCACTTAAGTGCCTTGTTCCTTGCTACTTATGAAGTCTGTAGTTAAATATGTCCAACAAGTATCACAATATTTTGCCAGTATCCCAGCTTTTTTACCCAAAGCTGGTATGATTGGTCTTTGCATATGAGTTGCAGAATTTTCTTTTCAATGATCTGCAAACATATCTTCAATATTTATTTTGTCATTAACTTTCTTCTGTATGGAGGAGAGAGAGGGAAAAGTCATTCCTTACCCACTGCCCTTTCTCCAACAGAATACCTCAAAGGTGAACACTAATAAATCTCACTAGGAAGTTATGGTGAAAGAAGGAGATGGATCGGGTGAATCTTTGGGAAATCTGATGTTCTAATCCTGTTGTGTCTCCACCAAATGGTAAGGTGTGAGTTTAAGACAGTTTCTGTACTACTCAATGCCAAGCTGTCAGCATTAACTTCTCAATTTCATCAGAACACATTTAATCAGCATTTCTTCCTGGCTCCTCCCACCTCGTTTGTTGCTTCTAATCTGCAATAAAATGGAAAAATAGATAATCCAACTTTTTAAGATTTATAGTGCAAGTGAAGCTCAGAGTGAGAGCCTCTAAATTGTAGTTTTCATTTAAGTTTCTAAATTTCATTTAGTTTCATTTAAGTTGTTCTGATATTTTATACACTTTCATTTTTCCTACTATATCCAAAAGGATATACTTTATCCTCACATTTCCTACTATATCCAAAAGGACCCTAATCTAGAGTCCAGTCCATTCTTTACTGTCCATCATTTCTAAGCAAGTATCTTTAAAAAATATCTCCTTAAAGTCCACAAGTTCCTTAGACTTTGATCTTTTAGAAATATTACTCCAGAATCTCAACTCCTCTTTATTACCAAAGGAGGAGACCTGTCATGAATACCAGGGAACAACTCCTTCATCACATAATCAGTCAATCTGGGTCCCCTTTCACTGACTTTTGTGTGACCTGTACTGGAAACTAATGATGTAAGTTAAAGTAGATCTTGCAGATGTGAATGCTCAATCTCAAAGAGACTTTATTGCCCAAAGTTACACACTTTAAGGGATGGAACTTGAATTTATATCCAAATTTTTAATACATTAGGATCTGTATATTTTTATAATCACAACTTGTTTCAGAATAAAATTCTGGAAGAAGCAGGAAGATTAGAAGGAATTTTTATCATGAAACCACATCTTATGTAAGTGAATATTCTAGATGAACAAACTTTGTCCTATCAAGTGCCAGTGATTTAAGTTTTTTTTTTTTTGATAGAAATTCTTCCAAAACAGAAAGTACATTTCACTTCCTTCCTCAACAGAGGACACAGCACATAATGTAGTCGTTTTCTTGATGACTCATCATCATCATTATGTATCTCCATTCCCGCTCTCTGTTAAAACACTCAGCACATTTCTGCATATGCTTGGGAGTTTCTGTATTCTTCAATGTCAGGCTGTCAGCTGTAACTTCTCAGTGCTGTCAGAATGCCTTCAACCAACACCCTCACTACCACCTCCCACGTCTGATTTGTTGCTTCTAATCTAACTGTAACTTCTAATCTGCAGTAACCTAGAAAAATAGATAACCCAGCTTTTTCAGATTTACAGGCTCAATAGAGCTCAGAATGGGAGGTGGATGGCTGGCTTTAATTTTGGAGTTCCCGTAGTTCCTTTGAATTGTTCATGCTTCATACACTTGTCATGTTTCACTGTCTTTCAGAGAGTTTAAGATGATGGGAATCTAACCTGTAGTAAGATAGAGGTGATTTATGGTCCTCTCCTTATGCAAGGTGTCTGTAGGTATACCACACAGGCATTTGTAAAAAATATTTTACAACTGTTATGTTTGTAGTTATTACATTGAACATTATAAAGTGAAGAATATTGTGTTTAATCTGCCAGTAAACCAGTTAAGAGAGCACAATTTCATTAACCCCATATCTTATAATCTAAAATGAATAAAATACCTCTTTGGAATAATATACTTGTTCTGTAACTTAAATTAGCCTCCAGATGAGTAAGCCCTCTGACATGAATCTGCCCTTAAAAGCATATGTACTTTAAGAATGACCTATGGATTAAGTCTTCTTGGGAAAATTTCCATGCCAATTTGTCCCTTTCAGAGTCTGCCAAATTTATGTAATTCATGAGCATCTTCTAAAATATCCATCTTATGTCCTTTTTTTCACTTTTACCAGAATATTCAATTAAAAAGCAATTTTAAATTTTCTGTAAAAACTCAAGTATTAATGACATAAATGACTTAAAAATGGAAGTGCTATGTATTCCATATTGAAGGGATAATCATGCACTATAATACCTTAATGCCTTCTCTCTATACACTTAAAAAAACAGGAATGATTCTCATTATAATTATAATTTCTCATTTATTTTTGTCTGTTGTACAAGAACAGAAAAGAAGCTTAAGAAAGCAAAACAAAACACTGTGCTCCCTCTAAGACAACATCAAAAATCCACCTGTGCTTATTTATTTAAAAGGAACAGACTTCTCATTTTAATTAAAGGAGTGAAATCTTTGTGTAGGGTTGTATTGTCTATCATATCAGAAGTTTAGGCTAGACTTTCTTTGTATTAGGCCATGATGTTTCTCTTCAGGCCTACAAAACAAGATTTATATAATCAGATTGAAAGGCTCATACTAAAATGTACTAGGGTGAACTAGTGGGTAGGTACTTGACCTGGAGGAGGCAACAGCAGAGAGTAGAGAAGGAATAACGAAAAAAATCAGAGGCCTTTTAACACCCTACTCTCCAATTTAAAGTTTGTGACTTCTTTTATGCTAGGAAAAGGAAGCATCTGAGGCAAATAAATATCTGCTATTTAGAAGGAAAAAATAAGGAAAATAGAGAGCAAGAGGTGTTTAGCAGACATTGCTGTTACTTTATCCATTCACTCTAAATGACCATTTTAATAATCATTTTTGTCTATGAAAGACAATGTATAGGTTCAACACTGTTTAGCACACGTGATCATCAACCAATGTTGAATAGATATATAATCAGATTACTTTATATCAAGGATGAAGGAAATACTTTGAAGCATCTTAATTGTTAGGCTGTCTGTGGGAACATTTGTTTTACATCCCCTTTGTTCTATCATGGCCCAACTTTAAGAACCTGTCATATGCTGCATGTAGTGGGATCTCCCTCATTCTAGGAGCAGTGTCACTGAACAACTCTGAAAAAGTTAACATTGAGTTAGTTATCAATCACCTCAATCCTAAGTTCAAGAATAATTTTGACTGAAGCTGAGAAGGAAGGGATAAAGTATTGCAATTTCTTTGGCCATGATTATTCAATTGGACACACAAATAAACTCTTTTAAATGAATTTTAAGTATTAATAATTTATTCCAAATACTCTTCTATTATAAAAACAGGCAGAACTATACCATGAGCATATAATGAATGATTACCAACATTCAGTAGCAGCATTTACATATGTTTTATGTTTGGATATATTTAATCACTTTTAAATTATTTTGATTTTTTTATTGCTTCTTGACTTTTTGGCTAAGATTAAGTGTAATGTAAATTATTTTGGGTTATTTACATCAGTAATATCTGGATAAGTGGTTTAATGTATTTCGTATAAATGTTTAAATTTGAAAAAAATTTAGATTACTTTTCAAGAGTTAAGTGTAAGAGTGTATGATTAAAAATGGGTTTTTGCTGTCAAATCTATTATTCTGTGTAATTATTACAAATGTGGTTTGTATGTGTTTCTCCAATTGAAGGATTCGGACAAATAAGAAGAGGAGAAGATAATGCATATTATGCACGTAAGTCGGCACTGTTTGATATCTAGGATAGGGATGGTAAATGTGTATATAGAAAACTAAGGTTTTTAGAGGTTTTTTTTTTTCCTCTTTTCTTTGTACACATCACTCACCTGTTATGGGAGGCTATCATATAAAGCACACAAAGCATTTAAATTCTAATGTCTAAAGTTATAAACTATGAAAAAAAATTGCAAACCAAACAATGGACTTATATCTGGAATATGCAAAAACATAAATTAAAAAAATATATATATATATATAATGGGCAAAATGCATAAACAGATATGTGAAAAGGTGTTCAACACCATTAGCCATGAGCAAGAAGCCAATTAAAAACATAAGACATCACTAATCTCCTGTCAGAATAACTAAAACTCTTAAAATAGTGATAATGTTTGGCAATTATTGTCAAGAATGCAAAGAAACCAGAACATTCCTTTCTTAATAGCAGGAATGCAAAATGGCACAGATGCTGGAAAAGACTGGAGGTTTCTTATACAACTAAACCGAACATGGGCTTACCATACAATCCAACAGTTATAGTCTTGAACACTTATCCCAGAGAAATGAAAACTTAATGATACACAAAAACCTGAACAAGAATGTTTACAGAAGATTTTATTCATCATAACTAAGAACTGGAAAAACCCAAATGTATTTCAGCAGGAAAATAATTAAACCACAGCACATCCATGCCATGAAATATTACTCAATAAAAAAAAAAAAAAGAATAAGCTCCTGATGCATATAACAATCCGGATGGATGTCAAGGGGATTAAGATGAGTGAAAAAAGCTAATCTCAGAAGGTTACACTTATTTTACTTTATTGAAATGACAAAATTATGAAGATGGAAAAAATATTTGTGGTTCCCAGGGGTTAGGAAAGTAGATAAGGAAGGAGGGAGCTGTGGCTATAAAAGGATAGCACAAGAGATCCTTGTGATCAAACTGTCCCATATCTTGACTGTGGGTTGAGTCTACACTTCTCGTAAAGTTGCATGGAACTAAACACACACACACACACACACACACACACACACAGAATTGATGAAATCTGAATAAGATGGTGGATTATGTCAATGTCAGTTTCCTGATTGTGATTTTGTATTATTCAGTTCCACAAGATATTGCCATTGGGGGAAAGTGGGTAAAGAGTATGATGAATTTCTCTGTATTTTTTCTTAAAATTGCATATGAATCTACACTTCTCTCAAAATAAAAAGTAAAAAAAAAAAAAAAAAAAAAGGAAATTTAAGTCTTTGTCATCCAGAATTCTAGGTAGTTTCTACCAGTTGCCCAGTGCTGGAACTAAAGATAAAATGCCTTTGCTATCATTGATCTGGTTGTATAGAAAAATCAATGAAGGCAGGTAAATTGTGAATTACTGTGCATGATGCTAATTGTACAGACTTTGACACTGAACAAAGATGTGTTTAAAAAATGGCTGAGGGGCACCTGGGTGGCTCAGTTGGTTGAGCGACTGCCTTCAGCTCAGGTCATGATCCCAGAGAGCCAGGATCAAGTCCCACATCAGACTCCCTGCTCGATGGGAAGCCTGCTTCTCCCTCTCTCACTCCCCCTGCTTGTGTTCCCTCTCGGGCTTTGTTTCTCTCTGTCAAATAAATAAAAAAAAATCTTAAAAAAAATGGCTGAGGATGGGGTGCTTGGGTGAATCGGTTGAGTGACTGACTCTTGATTTCTGCTCAGGTCGTGATCTTGGGGTTGTGGGACCAAGCCCTGTGTCGAGCACCACACTCAGTATGGTGTCTGCTTGAGATTCTTTCTCCCTCTTCCTCTGCCCCTCCACCTGCTCCAGCTCTATAAATAAATAAGTAAATAAATAAAATCTTTAAAAAAAATGGCTGAGAAGATTTCCTTATCAACTGACTGTGGAGAATTCACCCAAGCCCTTTAAGACACAGATTCTTCAACTACAAAATATATAAAACAGATATAACAATAAACTTCCATATACACATTACTGTGTTGCTATGGATCTTGTACAAAATCTTTCATACAGAACACATTTCTATGCCCAGATATATGTAAATATATATACATACATAAAATATTAGTATTTATTATTTTTATTATTTCTTCCACTTGGTATCAGGGAGTATATATCACTAGCAAAGTTTTACAGAAGAAGACCCAATTACAGAGAGAACTCAAAGCCAAGTAGGTAGAAGGGGTAACCTGGTAACTAGAATATAAAATAGGAAAGAACACATTGAAAATAAATAATACTTTGATGATTTAGGAAAAAAGGAGTCAAATATAAGTATGAGGATACAAAAAACAAACATCAAGATTGGCCCTACCAAACCACTAGGATACATATTTGTTGGTCTTATCTTTCTTCATCTATGACAAAAGCTGATACACACATGTTTGTTCAGGATGAACATACAGATTAACATTGAAGGTTCTAGGTGGAACATACAAAAATATGGTTAAGGGATTTAACAGACACAATAAACTGTACCACTTTAATATAAAAAAATAAAAATAACTTCTAAGTTTTCCATGATAATAAAAATTCAATATGATATATATTATAAATAAAGGACACATATGTATGTATTCCTGTGCATAATAAAGATTTCCTCCCATTTTTATATATAGCCTTATTAGGAAAATACTTGTTTGATTTCTTAGATAAAATATTTTTAAACTGTAAATATGTTACCATCTATATACAGAATATGAAGCATTCCCAAGTGTTGCTTAAGCCAGAGAGTCCACATGAAGAGTTGAATATTGATTGTAAGATTTCTGAATAACAATCACATGGTTCTCTCTAGAGATATGGGTACCACAGGCACTTGACTGATGCTACACAGGTCAAGTAAGTATGAAGTTGGTCAAAGAAGTGACAACACACATGCACTAGAATTGATGTTTCACTTCAAACCTGGGAATTTGGTTTCCCTTTGTCATCACCAGGCTTTTCACCAGACCCACAGTTTTCCTAGTTTTGACTTTCCAAGAAATCTAACAATGAATTCCATCTAGTTCCTTATAAAATCTAGTAACTGCCCCTATACAAAACAGAAAACAAAAAACAAAAAACAAAACCTTGCTAATATACTCCCTACCAAATTGGTTGTTTAATTTACTTGTTCATTTATGCATTTTTTTCTTTTCAATGTTGATAGACTAATGCCATATTTGCATTATACACTTAACACTGAGGAACACTTCACAGTCTATTATTTAAGGTGGAATGGTCAAATGAAAGATGAAACATTATATCTCCTCCTTTACCTCTTACTCTAAGAGTGGGACATGATTAGAGCAAAATTCTTTGTATTTACATATTTTCTGATGTAAAATAAGCAGATAATCTTGCAGGTCCTCTCCTCTGAACTAATTCCAAAAGTCTGGTTGTTACTTGTTTGGGAATCACTGTCTCAAGGAAATCATCATGTATAATTTGGGTCTGATACAATGTTTCTCAGACAATAAGAATACCCACAAAATTCAGAATGATTCTCTTGATGAAAATGGTGGGAAAAGTCAGTAGCCAGTCAATTCCTACTGAAAAAACTGCAGGGTTTTCATAGCAGTGGATATTAACTAGTTCCTCTCAACATTTTATTCGGTAACATTTGGGATGTCTCTGTCTTTGTGTTCTGAAAAACTGCAGGGTTTTCATAGCAGTGGATATTAACTAGTTCCTCTCAACATTTTATTCGGTAACATTTGGGATGTCTCTGTCTTTGTGTTCAGCAAGTTCCCTAGCCCTGGTTCATTTCTACTTACATTTGGCATAGGACACAGGGCACTTTAACTCCTTTAGACTGGTCAGCAAGGGGTCTTTGCAATGTTTCTCCTGTCCTATCCACATTCACTTACCCAGAACTCAAATTTTAATCAACATGTGAACCACCTGGGGATATTGGGAAAATTCAGACTTGCATTCACTAGGTCTGGAATGAGACCTGAGATTCTGAATTTCTTAAAGGTTCCCCAGTAACACCAATGGTTCTGGTCCACAAACCACATTTTTGTTGCAACAATGGAGACATTACCTTCTGCATTGTTATGATTGTCCAATTATGGGAAATCAGGAATTTTGCTGTGACAAAATATATTTCAAACGATAAGCATTTCCATTTTTCCATAGTTTCATTCTTTACAAGGATGATGGGGTGCTTTATAAAGCTATTTTTTCCTACTTCCAGGTCTCTTATTATTCAAATATTTTGTATGAAACACTTGCATGACTTAATGAATCATTTATGGTCAGTGATCAAAATTTGAAAGAGAAATAATATAAAAATTATAAGGATGAAATACAGTACTTTTTCAGTGTCAATGAGGAATAATTGACAAATGAAATTATAAGATATTTTATTTTTGTAAGATATTTTAACTGTACATCTTGATGATTTGATATATGCACACATTGTGAGAGGGCTTTTCCTATGTAAACACATCCATTTCATATAATTATATATTTTGTGGATGTGAGAATATTTGATTTCAACTCTTTTAGCAAATTTCCATTATATGATAATGTTACCAACTATAGTCACCATTTTATATATTAGGTACTTAGAACTTTTTCATCTTATAGCTGAAAGTTATGGTGATTGTTTTTTATTTCCTCTTAGGGAATATTACTCCACTCACTTTGTTGTGCTATACATATAATATTTTCAATTAGATGCGATACTTAGAAACACAAATAAAATAAAACAAGCATCTTATTGTGTTTTATTGCCATCTTAGCATTCAAGAAAAATAGCATCAGGTGCTGAGGTCCAGGTTTTGTGTTATATTTTAGAAGGGACAGCACCAGGACCTAGGGAAGGAGAATTTTCCCTTCCTTAGGGCTTGATCCAGGATAACACATCTGACAGGAAGCTGAGAATTTCTTTCCATTTTCTGTCAGGGGGTAGAACTTTAGATGTCTTTTCAGAAAAGAAAAGGGAGGAAAAAAATATAGTAAACCTGGTGCATTCGTCTGGTTTTTGTTTTATTTTGTTTTGCTTTGTTTTGTTTTTGTATTTTAGGCACTGGTGGTTCAAATTTATATCAGATATCATGAAATTTATATTTCTAAAGCAGGATAGAGAGGTTTTCTTAACCTGCTAGTGGTGTTTAAATTCAAAGCCAATGTTTTCAATAGACCTCACTGAACTGTTCTCTTATATTGTACTTCACAGGTTGATATTTTGTGTTTCCAAATTGCCAGTTCTTTTCCATTTTATAAGTCTTTACTATTTCAGCCTGTCAGTTTGTTACTCTTGGAGGGTTTTTTTTTGTTTTGGTTTTTTTTTGTTGTTGTTGTTTGTTTGTTTGTTTGTTTTTGTTTTTTGCAGAATAACTGGTACTGGTCTAAGTGGAGGTTTCAACTTTAGGAAAAAATTAAAATATGAAAAACATACTAAAATATGACTCCACAGGAATCTTTTCAAATATGATCTCATTAATTAGTGACTGGCTAAGTATGTGACATTAAATATAACAAAAATATACTAATAAATGTGCCATTATTTAGAACCAAATCTCACTTGTCCTGAACACTTACTAATTTTTGTGGTATAGAAGCTATTTAGAAGTGTTATAATAAATTTTATTTCAAAAAACAAAGTAAAATAAAGCCAATGCAGCCTCCAAAGCTGTCTAATTGACTCCCACTTAGCTTCTACTCTGAAAGAATGCATTCAAATATTCAGTCAATAAATTAATAAATATAGTTTCGTGTTGCACATTGAACTTTTATCAGTCATCTTAAACTATAGAAGGAGAAATAAAAATAGACACAATAAGTTATTAGATACAAGTGAGAAAATGTTAAAGGTGTTTAAAGAAACCAATGTAGATCTGCAAAATACAAAAGAGGGAGAGATGATTGTAAAATTGTAAGGAAAGATATCATGAGGCAGGATCTTCTGATTGATTCCCTAAAGAGAATAGAAAATATACATATATTTGACTAAGGAATGTAAAATTCTGAGGCACCTGGGTGGTTCAATCATTAAGCATCTGCCTTTGGCTCAGGTCATGATCCCAGAGTCTTGGGATTGAGTCCTACATGGGGCTCCCTGCTCAACAGGAAGCCTGCTTCTCCCTCTCACTCCTCCTGCTTGTGTTCTCTCTTTAGCTGTGTTTCTGTCTGTCAAATAAATAAAAAGTCATTAAGAAATTAAAAAAAAGAAATGTAAAATTCTGAGCTGAGAAAGCAGCGCAAAAAATTAGGGCAAAGACATGAAAGTCCATGAAGAGTTCAGAAACCATATAAGATATATGCTGAAAGATACAGGTATATAATGATATGATGATTATATATTTTTAAGGATTATTTATTTATTTGACACAGAGAGAAACACAGCTAGAGAGGGAACACAAGCAGAGGAAGTAAGAAAGGGAGAAGCAGGTTTCCTGCTGAGCAGTGAGCCTGATGAGGGCTCGATCCCGATCCCGGGACTCCAGGATCATGACCTGAGGCGAAGGCAGATGTTTAACAACTGGGCCATCCAAACAACCCAGATAATTCTATATTTTTAAAATGAAGGTTGAGAGGAGGATTTGGGATTAACTAAAGTAAGGAATGAAGAAGGAGTACAAATTTCAGAAGGAAAAGAATGACCCATACTTTCAATTATGCTAAGATAATGATTTTTATTATCTTTTCAGCCCCAATCAATTTATGTGCCTATGTATGACTATATGATCATGTCTAAGAAGTGCATCAGTGATGACTACATCCTATAAAACGGCAAATGCAGTTCACAATCTCACAAAAATAAACATCCAAAACTTTATTTTTCTTTCCATTTGGAGTCTGAATAGAAAATGTAATCATTTATTAGAATACTTAATATCTTACTTTTTACTCATATCCCACTTACCTTTTGTCAACTGGTCTGCATAAACAGATCCTAATAAAAAAAACCAAGATATAATCTTCTACACAATGTGTGCAACTCTGCCATTTTAATATCATCTTATTTAAAAATGTATGTAGAAGATTTTGCTATATTTTAAATTTTGAATATAAGAATATAACAGTTGGAAGAAATAATGATTAGATCATTGAAAGCTCTCTCCTTAAAAAGAGGGGGAGTATTAAGCAAGTATGAAATAAATAATAAACATATAAACATTCTGCAGGGGGCGCCTGGGTGGCTCAGTTGGTTGGGCGACTGCCTTCGGCTCAGGTCATGACCCCAGAGACCTGGGATCGAGTCCTACACTGGGCTCCCTGCTGGGAGGGGGAGCCTGCTTCTCCCTCTCTCACTCCCCCTGCTTATGTTCCCTCTCTGGCTGTGTTTCTGTGAAATAAATAAAATCTTAAAAAAAAAAAACAAAACATTTTGCAGGAGTTAGGCAAACAGGTGGGATGTTCTTTTTGAAACCGTTAATTTCCTAGAGAGAGATGAGAAAGATTACTTTTCTATTTCTCTGCTTTTTTTTTTTTTTTTGTAATTGAATAATGAGTCAAATGGGATAATCCCTTGAATCACACTGTTTTTCTTTTAATTGGTATATTAGCAGTTATTAAGAACAAAGGAGGAACAGAAATAGATGAATTTTACAAAGTATCGACATAACCATTATCCAAAACATAGAGGTACATCTAACAAGAAGGAATGGGATAAAGTAGCTCTGCCATCAAATTGACTAAAGTCAATCTCCTAGATTCATCACATATGAAGTGTGTGAACTTGAGAGAATTTGTAAACATTTCCAAGCCCTGTTTTCCTTATATATTAAATAGAATAATAATATCTCTTTCACAGTATTATTGTTATAGCTACTATGTACAAAATATTAGTCTTGGTAATTCCAGGGCTGATTGTAAACCCTGATCCTAGCAGGGATAGAATTGATACTTTATGAATATAAGTAACAACCATGTTCAACATAGAAAAGCAAAACAAACAAAAAAGGAGGTATTTTAGAACTAATGTAGGTATCGCTTCTAGGATTTCTTCCCTAAAGACCTCTTTCATTATTAGTGGCTTGCCACCTATCTAAAATAGGTAATTTATCATTTACAACCATAATATGGCTTCCCTTTCTAGAAAGTGTTAACCCTGCTGCCCAAAGTTCAGTCATTTTTCCCCCTAAAGACATCACGTGATTTCCTGTCTGAAAGCATTTATTAAAATTTTTCTGTGATTTGGATGACACACTATGTTCACTATTCTTCCTCAAGACACAAATATGACCTTTGCTGTGATGAATTTCTGCATATTTCTGCTCCCCCTGTAATTATTCTTATCTGAAAACAATAACATTTTACTGGTCATTTGCTACTAAACCATGTTCTGACAGGTGATATCTGATTAATTATTTATTTATATTATTAATTAATTCATTTTTAAACATATATAGACTAGATTTCCTCTTAGAGGTTCAAAGATCATCTTAAGAGATTACTACCAATAAATGACTTTGGACGAGTTATTTATTATAATTTTTTATCAAATTTTATAAATAATAAAATAGTGACCCAGAAAAAAAGTAAGTGACAGACTCAAGGTCATATAATTGTTATTGCTGTGATTCAAGCACATGTCAGTTTTTGTTTAAAGCTGATACATTTCCTATTTATTATTGCCTTTTAATAAAACTAAGATGGAATTTAAATATGATAATTTGTATTTAAAATATTTGATTTTTGGAAATTTCTTGAAAATAAAGCATTTGCATGGATCACAACTCTTAAAAGAAATTTCTCAAAGTTCATGGATACATATATTTCACACAAAATACTGCTCTAACATTTCTATCATAAAAGAAAAATATTGCTGTGGTACATACTTTGATGCATGGCCAAATGCTAAAGCAAGCATTACATATTCTGTTGGTGAGGGGCATAAAGGATCTGGGGAAGTGAGAAAATAGTTTGGGCTTTTCTTCATATATACCAAAAAGGAGATCATCTCTACAATTATTTATTTATTTATACTGAGAATATAGGAATGATAGTATTTTTTATATATTAGATAAAATAAAATATATTAGTAAAATTCATTTCACCTTATTTAAAAAAAAATTGTGGGGAGGCCTGGGTGGCTCAGACGGTTAAGTGTCTTCCTTCAGCTCAGGTCATGATCTCCAGTCCTGGGATCAAGCCCCATGTCGGGCTCCCAGCTCACTGGGGAGTCTGCTTCTCGCTCTTTCTTTGCCTCTCCCCCTGCTTGTGCTCTCTCTCAGTCTCTGTATCTCTCTCAAATTAATAAATAAAATATTTAAAAAAATAATTTGACAATGATGCCCTAAAATTTTTTCCAGATTTCAGTTTTTTTCTCCCACAGATACATTCATTGATTTCTCTGTTATGAGTACTGCTACAACTCTTTTCATAATTTACAACAGTGGAGAAATACTTTAAATTGCAAGCAAACCCTTTTGTATTTAGCAGCTTGAAAATTATCAGAATAATCATTTTCTCTGCACCCAAACAGCTGTAATAGTTCTAAAATATCTGTATTTTTTTTTAAATAAAATATCTGTGTTGATCATCACTACCTCTTGAGTAATCATAATCATTATCTCTTGAGTACTCAAAGTTGTGTTACAAAGAGAACTTCCACTTTCATTGGTTTTGACTGCTAGAGTTTAGGAGAAGATTTAACAATGATATCCAGCAGAATTAAGTAAGAGTTTTTGTGAAATTGTATCTGGCATACAGGAGCTTGAAACATAATTCTCTGAACAAGTTTTCAACCTAAGTAATAAATCCCATCAATAATCTGGAATTACCTTCAGGTGATAAACATGCTTTTAAAGGAAACTACCCCCCATGACTCACAATTTTCCTTTAAATGTATTTTAATGAAAGGTTTAATTTTCTGTAAGCCTTAATAATTTAAAAACTTTAAACTATATTTTTTTAAATTTATTTATTTATTTTGTAGAGAAAGAGTGTGTGAGCAAGTGCAGGAGATGGAGGGCAGTTGGAGAGGAAAGCAAGAAGCAGATGGAGAGAAGCAGACTGTCTGCTGAGCACAGACCCAGATGAGGGACTTGATATCAAGACACTGAGATCATGACCTGAGCCAAAATCAAGAGTCAGAGCTTAACAACTGAGCAACCCAAGTGTCCTCAAACTTTAAACTCTAAAATTTAATATTCACCAGGTATTGCTTCAAAATAATAAAACCAAGAAAATATTAGCAAACTATTCATAATGATAGAAAATACACATTTCCTTTCAAAATTTGTTATAAAACTGTGATAGACTCATCACTGAAGATCAAGTTGGCTAAATGTTCCAAATTTTGAATTCATGATATTATTCTTCAAATATGTTATTCAAGATCACGATCAAGAAAATTTATTTATAGGGGTGCCTGGGTGGCTCATTTGGTTGAGCGACTGCTTTCGGCTCAGGTCATGATCCTGGAGACCCGGGATCGAGCCCCACATCGGGCTTCCCGCTCGGCAGGAGGCCTGCTTCTCCCTCTCTGAGTCCCTCTGCTTGTGTTCCCTCTCTAGCTGTGTTTCTCTCTGTCAAATAAATAAAATCTTAAAAAAAAAAAAAAAAAAGAAAATTTATTTATAGGAAATATGGTAGAAATAAAAGATAAGGGCATAATTACTCTCTGAAAAGTAAAAACAAACAACAACAAAAGAAGAGTAATAGCTTGGAATAAAACCATAAAGAGAAAAGCAGAATAGTCATTCAATCCCAGGGAGCCAAATGATTTGGAAGATGGGGAGGAAGGCAATCAATTAGATATACTTTCTATCATTTCCCCAGTAAAAGCCAAAGGTAAAGTCTATCCACATGGTTTCAAGGTTTTAATTCTTTCAAGAACTACTGCATCACCAAAGTTTTTGATGAAACAAAGGACTATATTTTATGGAAAACATGCACATCAACTTCTCTAGGCCAAAGAGAGAATTAGGAATCAAACTTTGATATTGAAAGTTTTAATAATTTCTTAATCAAATTATTTAGTATGTATTTTCCTTATGCTTCTTAAATTGTGCCTTATATTTCTTTTATGTTTTCTATAAATGGCAGATATGATAAAAACAATAAAGACCAGCTATTAAATACCAAACAAAAATTCTATTAATGGAAAGCCTTGTGTGATATTTTATTTTTTAAAACACAAAACAAGGCATATATTACCATCAGTGAAAAACTTAAATTTTATTAATCCAATGTACTAAAGACAACATGTAAGTTTATGTTTTCTGTAAAAACATATTTCTGTGTCATGAATTGTTCCATATGCAATCTGCAAAAGAGGAATGTGTGATAGTTGCTCTGATTCAAAACCACTATTCCTAAACAGCTAATACTTGAAGCCACTAAGAAACAATAGTTGAAAGAAAATAACACTAGAATAGCTGAAATAGAAAAAGATAATTATCCTCTTGCTTTCTTACCTTTGGGAAGTTGAATGCTAGGATCTGGCTTTGTTTATTCTTCAGTTTTCCAATATATTTCTTGAAACATTTCTTATCACTTTAAAATATTTTCCAAAATATGGTAATAGTTTTATAATGATGGCCAGTATTTTAATTTGAGTTCTTGTTAAAAGGTTTCAGAGATGTTAAGCGGTCTTCTTCAGATGCTCTTTTCCTCATGATTTTACATGGCAGAAGTGTTAAAGGACTGGTCAATGAGCATCAGTTATTCAGTTCAGTTAAAGGAACCACATAGCGGGGTAGAACGTTGAAAATGATCATGAGTGTTGAAATCCTGAAGAACAATCTTAATAATCAATGGGAAAGGTTATAATTGCTCTATGAGCTTTAAAGATATTTTGTTGGGTGCTTGGGTGTATCAGTTGTTAAGCAACTGCCTTCAGCTCAGGTCATGATCCCGGAATTCCGGGATCAAGTCCCAAGTCAGGCTCCCAGCTCTGCAGGGAGTTTGCCTCTCTCTCTGACCTTCTCCCCTCTCATGTTCTCGCTCTCTCTAAAATAAATAAATAAAATATTTAACAAAAATTAAGAAAAATTAAAAAAATATATTATCAAAATATTTAAAACTCTCACTGTCAAAAGTGTATAAGGAAGTGAAAAACAGTAAAATGTATCTTTATGTATGCTGTGTAATTTAATAAAGGTGAGATGAATGCCATCATACCCTGGCTCACTGGGAATTGTGTTTTATTTTTATGTATAAAAGAGAAGAATAGTTTGAATAGTACTTGCTTTCTTCTTGTAATATAATTATGTAGAACAAACATCATTTCTATTGTTTGAAAATTGTCATACTCCTTTTCATGTTTGGATTAGCTTCCAACCTTTTATCTTTTGAACTTTCAGTGTTGTAGAACAACTCCAAGTATTCTTTTAATGCATCACTTTTATTGGCACCATTTTTTCTGGAACACTTTTCTCCTTATCATGTTGACCACTTTCTTCATTTACATTGGTAAGTTGCTCTTCACTAATTCCTCCAGTTGTATATAGGGAATCTTTTCAAATGGAGACAATGTCAGCATTTCCATAATTGGCATTTTCTTCTGTAACTTCATTTACATTTTGTATAAATTTTCCTTCCATTGTAATTGCTTTTTGGTTTCTTTCCTGTACTTTGTTGGATAATTCCATATTTCAATTATCTATTTTTATAAAACATCATAGGAGTTTGTCAGTGGGAGATAAGCAATGCACTATAAGCTTTACTGTCTATTTGTGAACTGAATAAGTGATACTCATTGGCCAATCAATGGCACATTTGGAAAGAAGTGAATGACTAGTCACTGTTCATTAAATGCATGTTATTTACATAGTTATTATTGGACTGAGGCAGCCAAGTTATACTTTATGCAATTCCCCACAATTAATATAGTGTAGAGGGTAAATGTACTGGAAAACAAGCTCATACCTCTTGTGTAGAAATCTTTGTTGGAAATAGTAAGAATCCAGAAAAAAGGTCAAACAACATTCCAGTGTTGGGGTCAGTTGGTTCAATTTGTGTATTTCTTGTATTATTCTTCTATTTTGAAGCAGTTATTTGGAAACAATATTTTAAAAAATTACAAAAATTATTGAATGACTGAAATTAAATTCTTTCATAGCTTTCTGTTACATAATTAATTATATGTAATATCTTCTGGAGTATATATTTAGACTAATTCTGTGACTATATTAGTTGTACTATAAAAGTAATTTTACTATTTTCTAGTTTTATCTTTGTAGAGAATGTAGCTTAAAATATCAAATTAGTAATAATATCAACAACAAAATAATAACTAATACAGGCATTTACCATGTGTCTTCAACCTTTTTAAGTATTTTATATACATTAAGTCACTGTTCTTTCCAAAAACTCTAGAAGTCTGGTATAATATTAGCCATAGTTGAAAGATGAAGACTCCTAGAGACAGGATAAATAACTATAGTAAGTGGTACAGTCAAGATTTGAACCCATGATATCTGATTTCAAAGTCTGGCTCCTAAACTTATGCCCATAAATGTAATATAAATCTGCACCACTCCTCCACTGCTGGCATTTAAACCAGCTACATCTGTGTCCAGCTCTGAGTCTACAGAGCTCTGTAAGGATGTAAGATGAGTATAGCATATCTAATGCCAAGCAAAGGACTGAGTTACTGCAGAGCAAAATAATAAAAGCACAAATGAACTAATATTATTTGGGGAAAAGTGAAAATCAATAAAGTAAAAATGGACCATTGATTTTGTGGGTCAACATTTGATGGAATTGGCTTCATTTGCTTTTTATTTATTTTACTGGTTCTTAATCAGGTTTAAAGAACTTTGGGTATTTCAGAGATCTATAGTAGATCTTAGAACTGTTTTCATTTTGCATCTAGGAGTTGACCTTTAAAGCTTGCTTCCTCATGCTCAGCTTATTTACATTGAGTTTTTATTTTCCCACACAATTAGAGTTGCCAGATTTACCCAAACTCAACCAAAAAGGTAAAAAGTAGAAAGCTCATTTATATGTATATTTTTTCATTTATATATATTCAGTGAAATGAAAATTTAAGTGAGCTTTCTATTTTCCCAAATATATATTCATATATATGTATTTAAAGATATATTCAAATATATATTCAAAATCTGTGTACATATATATATACATACATATATATTCAGATAGCATAAGTATGTCCCATGCTATATTCAAAACATACTTTAACAAAGTAATTACTTATTAATTGGAAATTCAATTTTAATTGAATGTCCTATTCTGGAAAATACTCAATTCAACATAAATAGGGAATAGATATTAAGAGAGAAAGTCACTCTGCATTTAAATCTTAAAAGAATGTCTAGGTTATTATAGACATTATATTTTACTAATGGAGCATCCTTCAATCATTGTACTTATTTGAGCCTTTGTCTCATTGATAAAATGAAATCATGAAATACTCCTCAACCCTGACAATTGAAATAGATAAATTCAAGACCTATTTTTAAATGATATTTAAAATTCAAGAATTATGACCATGAGAGTCTTATTTTTTTCTTTCATTTCATATGCAAACTAACTCTCACTCTAACTGAGGTGATTTACCATCATAGGCATCATGTTACAGTGATCTTTCACCACATTGTGACATGATGCTTCCTTTATACATGGACTGAGAATGGTTAATGAACATTAAATAATTAAGGTTAAAACAATAACTTCTCTCATACAGTCATGGTGACCATCAGTAAATACTATAAAATAATTGTCATTAAAGAAGCTTGATGCTTGATATACATGCTTTTTTTTTTTTTTCTTCTTCAAATTCGTTCATGGAACAGGAAAAAATAATATATTGTTTGCCCAAAAAGATGTAGTGTTAGGTTTTTCTGACACTTAGAAAATGTAACTGCACAATTAGTGAAGAAATCTATACCAGCAAAAGATATACTAATTGCCAAATTACTGTAAATTGTAGTATGCTTGATAAAGGATGATTTTCTGACTGCAAAACACATTTTTGCCATTAAAATGATTTCTGACTTTTACCCTGTTATTATAAATTCATGAACAATACTTGTTCTGCCAGACATCCACATGGTGGTAAATGAGAATCCTACAGGAAGGAATCTTTAAATTAAGACACTGTCAGTAAGTTCCAAGCTTCCTCTAAAGGCCTAGGCATTTCTTTTTACACTGTGCTAAAGGAAACCACAAATCTTTTAAAACATTAGAATTGGTTAAAAACTATCAATGAGAAAAATGCAATTAAATTTACCTGGTGATGTTTAATTATAATTAACATATTTTTTATTAATTTTATCAATAATCATCTATTGAGATGTTCTTTGTTTGAAGTTATCCAACTTTGACAATAAATTGTTCTTATTTTTCTCTAATTTTCTAATTTTTTCCCTAATTTCTATATGACCAAAAGAAGTCTTTTCTTTTTTTTTAAGTTGAAATTTTAAATCATCTGCCAAGTTTAAAACTAAACCAACCTTCCATATCAGCATATTGGTTGGAATATACTAAACAATTACCAATGTAGTAAATTCAGAGAGTTAACTTTCTAGACATTTCTACAATTTTTTTACTCAATATATCAATTTAGCATGCTCAGTTTTTAATTAATAGTGAATAAATGCAGATAAGGATGGTACAAATTGACCACATCTGGTTCTTAGAAATAAAATTTCTAAAAGACACACATGCATAAACACATGCACTGTCATCTGTGATGTCTAGAATATTAAAAAAATGACTAAAGAATATTTATGGTTTTTTTTTTAAGATTTTATTTATTTATTTGACAGAGAGAGAGATCACAAGCAGGCAGAGAGGCAGGCAGAGAAAGAGGAGGAAGCAGGCTCCCTGCTGAACAGAGAGCCTGATGCAGGCCTCGATCCCAGGACCCTGAGATCATGAGATCATGACCTGAGCCATAGGCAGAGGCTTTAACCCACTGAGCCACCCAGGCGCCCAAGGATATTTATGTTTTAAGAACATAAAACAAAAGTGATAGACCTGGAATATTACGGATAAATGTATAAAATAGGTTCCCGTAAAAAGACAGTAGATGAAAGTTATCTGCATTTTTCTTTCTTAGTATTATGTGCAATTTCATTTACTCTTAAATTGTTACTAATCACTTTTAGAGAGAGGAAAAAAAAATTGTTTTTCTGAACACATGATGAGATAAGAGAACCACAAGTTTCAAACAACATGGGTCACTGAGTCATAGCATGAAAAATAAGCACCTATGAAGAGCTATCTATTTCTCATCTGACAAAAATACAACTTTATATTACAAAGTCACTAAATTTAAGAGTTTTTCAATTCCTTTGGTAGAGCCTATTATTTTAACTAATAGTCTCATTTTTTTCCCTGCAAAATTAGGTATATTTCAAAACTAGTAGAAAGGAAATATAACTTAAGCACATTTTATCTTTGAATCATATTTTTTTTATTTCCTCCCTCTAAGCATTTGTGTTATTGTTGCCATACATTTTACTTTTATATGTTATAAGCTCCATTTTATATACTGTCACCATTCTGCTTTAGAAAGCTACTTAATTAAGAGTAAATAAAAAGAAGAATAAAATGTTTGTTTTTCATTCTGAGAGCTCTCTACTTCCGTGTAGATTCAAATTTTTGTCTGGTATGATAATCCTTCTCTCTGAAAAAAGTTATTTTAAAAATTCTTATGGAATCAGAATGCTAGTTATGAACTCTGATATTTTTTGTCTGAAAATGTATTTTTTTGGCCTTCATCTTTAAAATATATTTTTGCAGAGTATATAATTCTGGGTTGACAGTTTTTCCTTGCTTCCAATACTTTAAAGATGCTCATTATCTTAATGGCTGTACAGTTTTTTACAATAAGTCTAGTGTAATTTTTATCTTTGTTCTTTTGTATGTGAAATGACTTTTTCTCTTGCCTTTAAAGTTGTTTCTCCTTACCTCTAATTTTCAGTTTGACTCTAATGTCTATTTATAATTGTTTGGGTTTTTTTTGAGTGGGGTACTCATCTTGGTTATGCTATTCTTACCTTCTTTTTTTTTATTGCTACTAAATTTTTTTTTCCAGTATTCCAAGATTCATTCCCCATTCCCCACACCCAGTGCTCCACGCTTTAGGTGTCCCCAGTACCCACTACCAGGATTTCCCATCCCTCTACCCCCCTCCCTCCAAGTCCCTAAGTTTGTTTCTGTGTCCAAAGTCTCTGTTGTTTCATTTCCCTCCCTAGATTACCCTAGTTCCCATTTACTTTCCTTCTCCCACTGTCCTCCAGTTTACCCCTCATGCACCGCAAGTAAGTGAAACCATGCGATACTTGACTTTCTCTACTTGGCTTATTTCACTCAGCATAATCTCTTCCAGTCCAGTCCATGTTGCTA